>PVIA01011833.1:0-41716 GCA_004024845.1 Tonatia bakeri
ATGGTGCTGAGAACCGAGAGAGGCCCACCAGCCTAGCACGGATTACTGGGAAGATCCAGACACTGCCTGAGACTGGACTTCTATTTTTCCTTTCCTGAGATACGGTACCCCATACTGGGCAAGGGGGAAGGAAGAACTGTGTGCGTTTAGTGGGTGTTTTAAGGGACTTTAAGATTTTTTTGGGATTTTGGTAAAAAAATATTAGGTCACTGCCTTAAATTTTGTATAGCACAAAATAAACGTTTTCCTTTCCTTTTCACCAATCTCTGGCATTGAGAGATATCTTTCCTATATGGCGGCGGACAAGACAGACCCGAATTTCTTTCAGTAAGAGCATCACCGTCCCGGGCCCCTTTGCTTGTTTGGGTCCTCCTTTTGCTCTGTAACAAGAGGAGAGTGTGGCTCCCTGGAGGAACACTCCCGGGGCTGGGGACGGGCTGGTCAAACTCCTTCGTCTGTGCTTCTTTCTCAGTGGACGTGTTGGGAGACACGCAGTGCCAGGGACTGCTCCTTCCCTCCATCCTCTCATTCCGCCCCAGGAAAAGCAACTGGATTTTATTGTGGCCAGAGGGCCCAGGTGAACAACAGACACACACACACACACACACACACACACACACACAGAACAACAACAACAAACAAGCAAACAAACAGCTTTTTTCCCCCAGTTAGAAATGGCCAATGAAATGCAAGCAAAAACTGATGGGTTGGAGCTGCAGGGATGCCAGCGAAGAGGAGGACAGATAGCTGGCATGGCCCCTCTCGTCCTCCCTCCTCTCTTCCTCCCTGCCAACTAGAACTTGGACACGGTGGCAGGAGTTCCAGCAGCCTCCCAAGCCAAGATGAGCTGACCCTGAGGAGGAGAACGTCAGCAGGGACACACCGCATCTTTACGTGAGAACAGCTCAGTCACGCTGAGCTTAAGCCAGCAGCCTCTGTTCTAACGTCGCCCTCACAGGGCCCAGGTCTTGCCGGAGTTCTATCCCTCATGTGGAGAAGCCCAGTCTGTGCTCTTCTGATGGGAGCATCTTAGTGATGAGCAGACGCGAATAGGAACTGATTTCACTGTTTTCCTTCCTCTAAGGATCATCTTCAGATTGTGAAGACTTCAGGTTACCTGGTTTGAATTTCATAGCATTAGAAAAAAAATTCCTTTCTGTTTTTATTTTCACTGTTATTGTTTCTGAGGCATCTATTGGCGCAAGGTTTAAAAATTCATCATAAAAGAAACTGGTGAAGAAAGTCCTGACACAGCAACTTTTTGAAAGAGAATGAATTCTGAAACTTTGTCAAACAAGTGATTCGTCTAAACCATGATCAGAGCCGAGTTCGTCAGCGCCCTGCCCCCAGAGCTTCACACTCCCCCCACTACGGGAGGTGGGATGCAGACTGAGGGAGCAGGCTGGAATGTTATAGTGACTGGACAAGGGTCAGGGTTAGGGTCAGGGGTTACAGTTAGGGTAAGGCTCTCCTGCTAACCCCGGTGAAGCCACTCCTCTCCACTTTCCTCCCACTTAACTAGGGAAACTGACGAAGCGGCTTTTGAACCAGACTTGAATGAAGGTGACAGCCGAAGTCAAGTATCTGTAAAAGAAGAGGAAGTTCAGAAAAATACGCAGGGAGCTGAACAATAAAGTGGTAGACAAACAAAAGAGACTGCGCACAGCAGCAGTCGGCTGGCCGAGCAGGCTCAGAGCCGAGGCAGCCCTCGCACTGGTCTGAGCCGAGGTCACGGCTTCCCAGTCCAGGAGCCATCACAGCTCCTGGAAGCGGAGCCAATGCAGAGGCAGCAGCGCCAGCTCTGCAGGGAGTCGGGGCAGCAAGGAGCAAAAGCACAGGACGCATAAACAACAGCGGGAGTGAGGCCCTGCAGCAGAACTGGAAAAAGGCCACAAACAAACAACAAACCGAGAAAATGTCAAAAAGCACAGATAAAGGAGGAGGCATTTGAGACTGTAACCTTTCCTCCATAGGGAGGTGGTGTGTTTTATACGCCGACTTTTATTGAACAAACAACACAAAGGCCACACATTGTAAGTCCATGATTTGGTGAATTAGCAGAAGGGAACAAACACCCCCATGCAGCTGCGGGCAAGGACACTGTGCTCTGCAGGCCCTCTGGTCTCCAAACATGCTCCCCAAGAGCATACGCTAAGTCAAAACTTGCCTTTCGATGAAGAGACAGGAGAGGGAAAGCAGCAGAGGGAAGACGGGACACAAGGCAGATCGGGACGTTTCTGGCGGTAGCTGAGCATTTTGAAAACATGTAATTTTTAATTTTAAGATCTTTGCTTTCCTGTGGTACAATCTCCTTTCGCTGCTTGAAACATTTGGTAAAGTCTTCTAAACATAGGAAGTCTTGTATCTGTAGATGATTTTAAAGAACAGGGAGCTGAGTGCCTCATAGAATAAAATAAAAACCAAACTAACTAACTAGAGAAGGCAAGACTCCCATAAGACAGAGCGGGAGCTCAGTGGAGTGAGGCACAAGAACCAGGAATGATGAGGAAGACAGTTTGCCCGGAAAATTGGAAGAGTCTTGGGGAAAGCATTAGCATGGGATAGGGAACTCAAATCTAATGCGTCTAAATCTCAAAGAATAGCATCCTTCGGTGGTATCTGAGTAACCTTTACAGACTTCCTTAAGACTCAGGTATTATTCTCTGCTCTCTTACTGAAAGATCTGAGATCATGGGGAACTGTATTGGAGGAAATGTTGCTGTCTTAAATAAGAAGTTAGCTCAATGTTAGACCCATCGCAAAGCTTACCGCTGAGAGAACTCTTCACTTGAAATACTCCTGATCTGACATCTTGAGTTTTTCCAAGAGGGAATTAACAAATGTATAAATGCCAAACTCTTTAGAACACGCATGAGACAGTAACTCCTGGTTCATACTGTACACAATGGATTTGAATAGCATACACAACTTTTCTCTTTGACAATAGATGGTGAAATTTAGATTATTCCTTTATTAATTTTGACAGCACTTTAAATTCCGAGCTGATATCTTTGCCACCTGTATGTTGTTACCCTTTGAGATAACGCAGGCTCCAAGAACGCTGGTTACGACATGGTCATCGAAGAACTATAATGAAAGTAAGTTATTACATCTTCATCCAGGAAGTTTGCATCTCACTATTTGCTGGACATCTCTCTCTCTTTTTTAAAAATATTTTATTTATTTACTTTTAGACTAAGGGAAGGGAGGGAGAAAGAGAGGGAGAGAAACATCATTGTGTGGTTGCCTCTCACGTGCCCTCCACCAGGGACCTGACCTGACCACAACCCAGGCATGTGCCCTGGCTGGGAATCGAACCAGCGATCCTTTGATTTGCAGGCCAGCACTCAAATTACTGAGCTACACCAGGCAGGGCTGGGCATTTCTAATTACTCTTTACATAGTTTCTCTCTCTCTCTTTTGTAAAGATTTTATTTATTCATTTTGAGAGAGAGAGAAGGAGAGCGAGAAAGAGAGGGAGGGGAAAGAGAGGGAGAGAAAGGTTGACGTGAGAGAGAAACATTGAATCAGTTGCTGCTCATATGTGCCCCAACTGGGGACTAAGTCTACAACCCAGGCATGTGCCCTGACCAGGAATCTAACCCATGACCCTTTGCTTTGTGGGATGATGGCCAACCAACTGAGTCACACTGGTCAGGGCATTGCCCTTTACTCTTAAAACCCTAAGAATGAAAAGGGGCTCCTGTTTGCAGGAAAGACTGATGGAGTTTTCTGCCATCACAAGCCCCACCTCTGTGGCTCAGGGTCCTCATCGTCATACTTGTAAACAGTGCCCCTGCTTTCCACGCTGGTCGCGGCAGCCCAGCATGGGCAGGGGGTTGCCACGCTCTGTCAGAGAGGGGGCATTTTCAGGCGATCGGTGAGGCACGGTGACGGCTCTCTCTCACACGCCAGTGGTGTGTTCTTCATGTAATGTGGCTCAAGACTAAGTTCCCCCAAAGTCGCCATTGCCGTTACTGCCATGCAGCACAACCTGATAAGTTTAAATGCACTGAACAGCCCTATCTGACGGTCATTTACCATTGCTTCTTGTTAGCCCTTAATGCTTATGTTTTTTATTATTATTATTTGCATTTGCCTTACAGTCTGATTCAAATTAAACTCATATGACAGCCATCTTGTTCTGAGAGCTCGGGATACAAGCCCGTCTTGGCCTGGACCCTCTGGGAGTCCCACCTGCCCATTCCCTTCTCTGGCCTGTGGAATCGGACTCTCTCCTTCATTTCATTTCCCTACCCTTTTGAACTTGACCCATCTCTGTGGGAGTCTTTTTTTCATAGGTCATTTTTAAAATTTGAGAATGTTATGCTATTGCCCCTCTGGGTGTGATGCATTCACACTCAACTCTACTGGCCATTCCCTGAACCCACATTTAAGCATCTGATCCTAGAATTATCTTACGTCCTCAGACCACGCCCAGCTGTGGCGCTGCATGCCTCTCACATTTCAAAAGAAATGCCCACAGACACAAATCTGCAAAGTACTGGAGACTTCATATTTGTTACCGATTAGAAATAATTCCCGCCTCTTTTCTAGGATTTCTTCTTTAAGTTCACAGTACGGTGTAATATGGTATTATCACCTTAGTGAACTATGGAGGTTGCTGTGTACAGGGAGAGTGGAACCTTCTAGAACCCTTTGGTAGCACCGATAATAATATTTTCAGCTCTGCTGTATAGTGAGTTATTTTTATAATTTTGTAATGTGTTAAATGTGCTGGAAGAAACATTCAAATATGGGTTTTATATCCCTAAGAAATTACTCCCCAATCTACTGATGCCTTTCGGATGGATAGTCCAGCGTTTGTACTGGTACAATATTGGAAAGCGAGAAGCCTTAGGAACTGTGCGCCCCCCTTGCTCCTCTCCCACCCACACCGCTGCCTACCTGTGATGGCCAGCTGGGTCACAAAGAAGGTCATTCTTGACTTCCTCTTCCTCCTCCATGTGGAGAGCAGCACGAGGGCGTTTCCCACGACGGTGAACACGAAGAGGACCCACAGCGTTACCAGCTGCTCTGTCTGTGGGAAACAAGCACACAGACCAGTGCCCCGTGAGGACCAGGGTACTTAGCAGAATGCAAGGCTCGGGCTTCGGTGCTGGAGCGTCTTTCTTCTTGTCTCGGGAACCTGTCCCCCCATCCATCAAAGGTCTACTCTCGAGAGACCAAAGACTCATGGTCCTTATTTACGTTGATAAGAGTGGGAGTTGATATAATCTTTAGCAAAAGTCTATTTGGAAATATATGTCAAGAGATCAAAAAGGTATATGTTCTCTGGCCAAGCAATTTTAAGTCTATGTGAAAGCATTCGAGGTGTGACAAAGAGCGCCACCATTGCAAAGATGTGCGTATTTATTGTTAGAAGAATTGGAAACTGTTTAAAGGTAACAGGATAGTTAAGTAAACCAGGCACTTCAATTCAATGAACAATTATTGCAGCTATTCACCATGGCAGCCATGAAGATTATGTAGCCACATTAGAAATGCTCATCATGAGAAGTGGAAAAACACGGTAAAATTATATATTGGGTATGATTACAACCGCAACTTTGTACATGTAGGAGAAAGACGGAAGGTGCTAGAATGCTAGCCGTGGTTATTTTAGGGTAGTGTAATCATGGCTTATCTTATTCTTTTTCCTTTGACAGAATTTTATAATATAGCGATATTAAAGTTCTAGTAAATAATATGTAACTAGTAAAAATAGGAGGAAAGGAAAGCAAGAATCCTATCCTACTCATTTAAAAGGCCAAGTCCTTCATACAGAGTTTTCCATGATTCCTTCAAATGGAGCTCTTCACCTGTTTAAAGCCCGCAGCCCAGCATCAGCAGAGGATCCGGGCACTGGGACGGGCTGGGCCCAGGGCTGGGCTGGGGACGAGGGGATGCAGAGGCAAATCCTGAATCAAAAGCCAAGAGACAGTAGCCCAACAGGTGTGGGCAGAGTCCTGCTAAGAGCGCACAAATATAAGACCAGTCTGAGTGCTAATGTCTTTGCAGGAGGTTAGGAGGGAGCCCCGGGTCAGGTGAAAGGCCGGGTGTCAGCTGGGCCAGGCCGTGGCGCCCAGCTGTTTAGTCCAGCAGCAGCGGAAGAAGGTGTTGGGCTCTGATGAACATGGACAACCCCCTGCCTCTGAACAAAGCCGATGGCCCTCCCTTGTAGGGACTGGCTTTGTCCCAAGGGCTGAAATCTTAAGAGCAGAAGCTGAGGTATCCCAGACAAGAAGAAATTTTTCTTCAGGAGTTCCTTGAGAAACACAGAAATCGTGCCTGGGATTCCAGCCTGCTGCTGCTTTTACGGATTTCAGCCTTGCCATCCCTGTGGTTCCTGTGCGCAAATTCCATAACACAAGCCTCTCTCCCCCTCTGGAGAACCCTGACGGTGTTCTCCCCGGTGAGTGAGCCATCGTGGCGGTGCTTTTCCTTACACTGAATTAATTTTAACTTAAGCAATGGCCGCTGAATACATTTTTTTAAAAAAAAATCATGGCGATTCAGATAAAGCCCAAATCCCCCTGGGCCACCAACTCTCCATCTCAGCCACTCCCCTCTCCCGGAAGGGAAACAACACTGTGATTGGACCGGGTTTTCCCCCAGTCCTTTGAAAAACACTTCGTAAGCCTGCAAGTGCGCGCACGTATTTCTTTCTCTGTGTGTGGGTATCCGTTCGGTATTTATTCTACAAATTGTATGTCTTGCTTTTTTTCAGTCAGGTGGAAGGATGGCTAAATGAAGGGTGATACTTTCACGCAAGGAAGTAAAAGATTTCAATTAAAAGACATGGATTAAATCTACTGAAACAAAATACTATGTCAAAGATGTAAGGAGGCAGATGGGCTGGGTTGGGGGGCCGGGAGCTGGGAGCAGATCAACGTAATCATGCTGAGCCAGCTCTGGTTCCCCAGCCCCCAATTCTCCAGTTCTCCCTGAGGGGGACATGAGTGGGGGGAGGGGCATGGGTGGCCAGGTGGAAACCCCATCCTGCTCTGCCACATTCCAGAGCTGGGAGCAGGCTCTCAAAATCGAAATCTCTTCTCCAGCCCTCCTGCTTTCCAGGAGTTCAGGCTGGAGCTGGCAGCTGGCCCTCCAGCTCAGATTTGCAGATGGGTTCCTGAGGTCCTGGGTGCGGTCAGGGCCTGGGAGCTGCAGGATGGTGCAAGCCAAGGGGGATGGCGTTGTGGAGGTGCTGGGGGCATGGGGGGGTGCACACCTGGACAGGGGTGACACAGGTGACAACCTCTACTACTCTGAAGGGCACAGGTGGCAGGTTCCTGATGCTCAGCCTGCGTACGTCATGTCTTCTCCCACTGGGAGGGCAGTGCCTGTGCTCTGTGCCAGGCCACATACTTTGTCTCTGGCTCTTTCCTGACCAGAGGGGTGACAGTCTGTGGCTGGTTGATTTCTCTAGCGGTCTAGATCTGGGTGGCACTGAGAAAGCATCAGGCGCGGGAGCTACGTCGGAGGGAAAGGGCTGTTCTGAGTGGAGCAAGGGGCCGAGTCAGGTGAGAGAACTCTCTCCTCTGGGACAGAGTGAGGGACAGCGGTGCTGCCTGTAGCAGGTGCAGCAGCGTCGATGTTTGATGTACTGGACCGAGGTTCTCCACTCCGAAGCTGGTGGGTGGGTGGTGGGACATGAATACATCAGTGGTTTGAACTTGGAGGATCTACTTTTTAAAGCTGATGAGCAACTTGGGGGCCAAAGTGTGAAACTAGGGGGCGTGGAAGTCCCCAGCAGCAGAGGTCTCACTGCCACTGTGGTGCTGACGGAGGACAGGGTTGAGGGTCAGTGCAGGAGGCAGCACCTCTGTCTCCACTCTCGTCCTAACAATTTGCTCTCAGGGAAGCAGACGTGTCCCGGGGTGTCTGGTTCAGCACGAGATGAAGGCGCTGGTAGCGTGGCAGGTTTGGGCACGCAACATCCCACTGAAAATGCAAATGAGAGAGTTTTCAAGCTTCTCACCTGTTTCTTTCAGTGAACCTATTTCATGGGAAGAAGGATTACAATGCTTTAAATTATTATTTTTTTTTCAAATTATAGAACACTGAATCACATCCACAGATTTTCTCATCCTGGGTATTGCTGGGGGAGTGGCGGATTCCAGTATTCGACCAGGACTAAGTCGATCTCTGAAGTCCTTCAGCCTTAGAGGAAGAAGGAACGGAAGGGAGGGTCGGGATGTGAAGATGCTCCTTTCCCAGGTCAGAAATCCAGACCTCAGTGGCGAGGGGGAGGGAGCGGCGTCTGGGAGCCGACAAGGAAGGAGCTGTGCTAGTCCGCTGAGGACGGCAGGGTGTCGGGAAGGAAGCGGGTTCTGGTGGTTTCCTTCCTGACCTCCGTCTCCTCAGCACCATCTGCGGCCCTGCCCAGCTGCTCACGCCCTTCTGACTGGGAGAGAGCGGCTGGCCGCCACTCTCCGCTGGGAGGTCCGCAGCGCTGGGTGAGTAAGTGGGTCTGTTTGCCCAGACCTCAGAGCACCTGCTGCACCTTCTAGAGGTTCCTCCGATTTTCCAGCGGTGGGGGGTGGAGGGGGCAGGTGTCAACATCAGCTATTTTCTATTTCTCACACGAAATTGCTTTCAACTAAAGTGACTCTGAAGGCCTTTTGGGTGAGACCTGCAAAGAGCAGGAGACTGGATCAAATAAACTCAGGTGCTTTTGAACCAGAAGTCACGTTTTTTCCAGATTATTCACTCTTCATGCTCTCCTTTAACTATCTGCCTGTGGTGTGGCTTTAGGCCCCATTTCCGGAAAAACAGCACTACAGGTGAGCAGTTTGTTTTTTTGCACGGTGAGTGGGCACTGATGCCGCCGGCACCCAAGTACAGATTTCCAGAAGGCAGGATTCTCTCTAAGGAAGGAGCCCTGTGGCCCCCCAGAGGGTATGGAATGGCTGCTTTCTTCATACTTTCATCCTGAGCAATCCCCACCCAGGCCTCTCATCTCTTCAAGGGAGCCTCGGGGCTCAGGCCTGCTCTGCCAGGAGCACTTAGTGACGTAGACTGCAAATCAGATTACCCTGGAGGATGTGTCAGCCTGGGGAGGATGTACGATGTATCAGCGAATTGGAAGTCAGGCCTCGGGAGGAATGACGCACTCCAATGGCTCTGTAAATTGAATGATGCCGATGGGGCAGGCTGAGCTAGTCCTGGGAAATCGTCCCCTCCTCCCACTTAGGAGTTTTCTTTTTTTTTTTTAATTATATTTTACTGATAATGTCATTACAGGTGTCCCAATCTTCTCCCTTTGCGCCCCTCTACCCAACACTCCCACTCCCTCAGGCAATCCCCACACTATTGTTCTTGTCCATGGCTCAGGTGTATAAGTTCTTTGGCTACTCCCTTTCCTATTCTGTACTTTACAGCCCCATGTCTATTCTGTAACTACCTATTTGTACTTCTTAATCCCCTTACCTCTTCATCCACTCTCCTACACCCTCTTCCCATCTGGCAACCATCAAAATGTTCTCTGTATCCATGATTCTGTCTCTGTTCTTGTTCCCTTACTTTTTTAGATTCATTTGCTGACAGATATGTATTTATTGCCATTTCATTGTTCACAGTTTTGATCTTCTTTTTCTTAAATAAGTCCTTTTAACATTTCATATAATAAGGGTTTAGTGGTGATGAACTCCTTCAGTCTTTTCTTGTCTGGGAGGCTCTTTATCTGCCCTTTGATTTTAAATGATAGCTTTGCTGGGTAGATCAATCTTGGCTGTAGGTCCCTGCTTTTCATGACTTTGAATATTTCTTGCCAATCCCTTGTAGTCTGCAAAGTTTCTTTTGAGAAATCAGCTGACAGTCTTATGGGAACTCCCCTGTAGGTAACTAACTTCCTTTCTCTTGCTGTTTTTAAGAGTCTCTCTTTACCTTTAGCATTTTAATTAGTATGTGTCTTGGAGTGGGCCTCTGTGCATTCATCTTGTGTGGGACTCTCTGAGCTTCCTGGGCTTGCCTGTCTATTTCCTTCACCAAATTAGGGAAGTTTGCTTTCATGATTTTTTCAAATACATTTTCAATTTCTTGTTCTTTCTCTTCTCCTTCTGGCACCCCTATGATTCAAATGTTGAAGTGTTTGAAGTTGTCCCAGAGACTGCTTATACTATCCTCATTCTTTAAAATTCTTTTTTCTTCTTGTTCTGATTGGTTGTTTTTGCTTCCTTATGTTCCAAACCATAGATTTGATTCTTGGATTCATCTACTCTACTGCTGTTTCCCTGTAAATTGTTCTTTATTTTAATAAGTGTATCCTTCACTTCTGACTGGACCTTTTTTGTGCTGTTGAGGTCCTCATTAAGTTCCTTAAGCATCCTTATAATCAGTGTTTTGAAATCTGCACCCGATATATTGTTTATCTCTATTCCTTTTAGCTCTTTTTCTAGAGTTTTGATCTGTTCTTTCATTTGGGCCATGATTCTTTGTCTCCTCATGTTGGCAGCCTCCCTGTGTTTATTTCAATGTGTTAGGTAGAGCCGCTATGACTCTGTGTCTTGGTAGTATGGCCTAAGGTAGTAGGTATCCTGTAGGGTCTAGTGGCACAGCCTCCCTATCACCCAAGCAGTATGCATGCAGTATGCCCATCATGTGGGCTGAGTATCCTCTCTTCTTGCAGTTGCTGTTGGCAGGTCAATTGGAGGTATTTACCCAGGCCAGTCAGTTGCAAGGACTGGCTGTGACCACTGACCACCAACCTCTGCCCTTGTTGGAGAATCAACAGTGCAGGGGTAGGGTGGCTGTGCTCCGATGTGGTTTGTAGCTGTCCACTGGTTGTGCAGGTCCTGGGGTTTCTCAGGTAGTGCAGGCCAAGGTCAGCCCCCACCTGTGTTCTGCCTGGAACTACCCTGCATGAGCTATAAAGCAATCTGAGATGGCTGCTATTTGTGTTGGGCTTGGAGATTCCCAGGCAAAGCCAAACTGTGAATCTAGGCTGGCTGCTGTTTAGTGGAAGGCCTCTGACCACTTAGTAAGAGGTACATGGCTGGGGGGGCTCACTGAGATCAGCTATTGCTTATGTGAGAGGATTTAGGAAGTTGTAAAGCATGAGCCAAGACCAACCATTCATATGGAAAAGTCACTGTTAACAGCTTGGGTGGGATGGAATTTGAGTGGGACAGAGTCTCAGGGGATCTCCAGGGAAGGGCAAATGGTGTTAGCCACATTGATGGAGTCTTGGATATGGCACCCGCCTGTTGCCTCTGTGGCTGGGTGGCAGGACGGTTCAGAAAGAGGACAATAGCCTTGGCCTGTCTTCCCATCTTGGAGAAAGCTGTCCTCCAACTCTTACCCCGATACCAGACACTTCCTCCCTGTATGCCACTGGTGCCTTTTTAGCTGATACCCTGGTGCTGGAGCTCAGAGGGGTGAGTCTGAGTAAGTCCATGTGTGGGTTCTTTAAGAGAAACTGCTTGGGACTCCAGAAGTTTCTTTCACAGACTCAATCCCCACTGTTTTTTGCAGCCAGAAATGATGGGACCTTATCTTCCTGGCACTGGAACTCTAGGCTGGGGGTTGTGGGGCTGGGACTTCTTGCTCTCAAAATATCCCTCCCAAGTTTCTATCCACCACACATGGATGTGGGACCAGCCCATTCCACATCTCTCTGCTCCTCCTACTGGTCTGGATAGATGTAATTTCTATAATTCCGTAGTTGTCAGACTTCCAAACACCTTGATTTCTCACAGTTCTGAGAATAGTTGTTCTATAGTTTAGTTATAATTTCAAGGTGGTTGTGTGAGGAGGCAAGGCTTGTCTGTCTACACCACCGTCTTGACTGGACATGTATTCTGGAGTTTCCTGTTGGAAGACAATCTCACCTGACCTCATAGTCTTCAGGAAATTCCCAGATGGAGGAAGTCCCCCACTCTTGCTCTGGAGTCTTCCTAAGAGCCACATTTATTTATTTGTTTATTAATTCATTCAACATTAATTAATTGTCTACAGTGTTAACATGTTGGCACCACAAGGGAGAGTAAACTATGAAGCAAATATAAATTACACTCACCCAAGTTTAAATGATGCTTCATCATGTAGGGTCATGACATGAAAACACTTAGTTGTGAGTGCTTTTCATTTATCCATAGCATTCTTACCCATGCACACACACACACACAGCCCAGGGGAAGAGAAGGATTTGGAAAATTATGGGGACTGAAGAAACAAGATCAGAGGCATTTGAGCATCATAATCAGGTGAGCAATTTGGCATAAAAGTGGGGAAGCTTTGTCACCAGCCTGACTTGGGGTCAGGCTCCTGGGTACTTGCTGGATGTGTGATACATTGATAAGTGATAAACACTCCAAGTCTATTTTCTCATTTATAAAATGAAGGTAAAAATAAAATCTGCCTCAGGATACTTGTGATGGATATTTACCATGATGACAATGGAGGTTTCTCGCTCAGTGCCGGAAGCATAGCACACACCCACTGAACATTAGCTTACCACCTGCCTCAGTGTCACGGACTGCCAAGAGGCTTGAGGAGTGATTTATAAATAGCTTGCAACGTTTTAAGAACAATGCTCAGATTTACCTTGCTCATCATATTTTTCTATTGGAATTTCGCCTGAGGCCACCAGGCACTCCATCCAGGTGTCCCCAAACCACGTTCAGAATATCATTGGGGATTAAATGCTCCCTAGTGGTCACATGAGGAAATAACCCAGCCAGATGCCCAATACTGAGTAAAACAGGTGAAATTTGGAATTTTTCAATGACTAATGGCAGTTACGTGGCTGTGGTTTCATGGTTAATTTGTTTTCAACCCCAAGTCACTGAGGCCATGCAGAGATGTCAGCTCTCTTCAGACCAGAGAATTCCAGCATGGGATTTAGACTCCAAGGGATGCTGCTGCTGCTGCAGGGCTGATACCTGGGATTTGGCTCCAGGGGATATGTGGATATGTTTCCGGGCCACGAGGATGCCCAGAAGGGCAGACGTTAGGTCTGGGCCACCATGCCCGGGTGGCATTCTGTCTTCCCTATAGGAGGTGCTTAATAAATATCTGTAGGGTGGCTACATGGTTGATGACAAGTGCAAGGGTACTTAGACGTATCCTAGAGAAGATTATTTGGAAGAGGAATCATCTCAGGAAGTACAGGACATTGAGTTGGGTGACTCTGGTTGGAATTGGTGGGTCAGACTGGTCTGGAGAGGAAGACACCATTCCCCCAAACCCAAGGAGCTGATGATCCTTTTTCCCAGCTGAGTCCTGGGAACTGCAAGAAAAATGTCTGAAGGATCTTTGTCAGTTGTGTGGTGAACGGGAGCTAATGTTATTTGAGTGAGTCCATTGATCCGCACTTAGTTTGCACTGTATAATAGCTGATCAATAAATGTGTGTTGGTGATTGATTGTCATGAGTTGAGCATCGTTGAAATGGATTATCTACTGATCACTTCATCCTCACCACCTGACGGATGAGATGCCCCCATCCTCAGTCTCACAGGGGAGAAGTGGGGCTCAGAGAAGTAACCTGGGGAACCTGGTTCAAAGGTGATGCAGCTGAGGTTTGAATATGGTTTTGCTCGAGTGGAAGGTCCAGGCTCTGCTCACTGCAGTGGCTCTCTGCTCCAAATGACGGCCGGAGGTGTTGACGCTGCCTCATTTGCCTCCCATTTTCAAGTGGGAATCAGATCTTCATTTTCCTTCTAATCTGAAACTTGTCTGAAGCTGGGTGTCTGGAGCTGAGTTGGTTTTGTGACTGTTTCTTCCTGGCTGAGCAAAAGGTCAATGCATGTTTGGCAGGTCACCGAAGCTGTGTCTGGCTTCCACACCACAGTCGTCCTAAATGTCACACAAGATGTAGCTATACCATCTGGCCCGAGGATCACTGAGCTTTCTGTACCTTTACATTTTCGCGGTTCATTGTATGATTATTGTTAGTCCTGTGATGTTGAGGATCAATGTCTCAAACACAGGAAAGAGTAAATATATCTTCCTTCCCCAGGGAGGAAATGAAGGCTCCAAGAGGTTATAATTCAGCCTCCATCCTCAGCGAGCAGACAAGGAAGCTGTGTTGTCTTGTCACTGACACCCGGGTGCCACCTCTCATCCTCAGCACCCAGCCTCTGAGGCGGCTCACAGCCTCCTTACTTTGCGGGGGTGGGTTGCAAACATCAAGAGCAAAGATCTGAAACCTCTAACTCCATTGATGAAGAATCACCATGTAACATAGGGCACACAAGATGTAAAGTGAGACAGATAGGGCCAGACCACAAAGCTTTGGATTCCTTCATTAGACGTGGGGAATGAGATACAGACAGAGGTTCAGAGACTCCAGGGAGGTAACCAAAAATATGTATGCGTGAAGGCAGAGGACATATGAGGTTGTCCCTGAACATTAAGTGTGGTCATAGAGCAGAGAAAGACTTGTATATAAACTAAAAATTGGGCCCTGGCTGGTGTGGCTCAGAGGATTGAGAGCTGGCTGCAAACCCAAGGGTTTCTGGTTGAATTCCCAGTCAGGGCACGTACCTGGGTTGCAGGCCAGGTCCCCAGTGGGGTGTGCATGAGAAGCAACCACACACTGATGCTTCTTTCCCTCTCTTTCTCCCTCCCTTCCCCTTTATAAAAAACAAATAAATCTTTAAAAAAAGACTTGTTTAAAAAATAATAAAACAGAAATTGGACCAGTGTCCTGAAAACCAACTATTTCAAAAATGGGGCAATGTTCAGCCTGGGTCTTTGTTCTGAGTTAGAAGAGCTTGCTGACAAGAGAAAAGAGTCTTCCTCATCTGGAATTTTCTCTACTTGCCTTCTTTGCAGGAATGGCCTTTGCCCATCATCACAGGTGACAGAATACCACACTTTACCTCCTTCAAACCGGGGCTGAGCAGGGGAGCCATTCACTGTCTGATGTTTACCTCCTACTTTTGCCTCCAGGACATATTAAATAACTACATGGGCTCTTTCTACTCTGACCGGAAAGGGTTAGAAGTCTGGGGTCTGGAGTACTCCATCATTACTGCCATGGGTCACCATAGTTCATGTTCAATTAGCGAAGTTCATTTCCCACTGCCTCACTGTTGTTCTTTCCACCAGAGTTGGGTGGTGGGGCTCCATTTGCCTCGCTGTCTGATTCAGTTTTCTGGTTGCTAGTGAATCCTCCGATTTCACCAGAAACAGAAACACCAGTGTCCCATGGTCATTTTAACGTGAATTCCTTTTCTCGATTTGTTCTTAGATTACAAGAGGACCTCCAGGTTGTATCGGAAGCTTCGAGGCAATTAAATTCTGGGATTCCATCTGAATTCTCATAATATACCAGACCAGAGAGGTAAGAAATCATGAAAGCCTGCGGGGCTTCGGGTTCTGGTACTAATTTGTTGAACAAATGAATGGAACATCTGCTGTGTACCAAGAACTGAGGTTAACATTGAAATCGAGATTTGAGTTATAGACCCTTCAAATATAGAAAACTAACATACATTTGGTTCAAATTAGGTTCAGCTCTCCACAAGGTAGTAGAAATCAAGGTAATTACTATGTAATAAAAATACCAAGAAACTGTTCTTCCTGATGATTCATGTAATTATAAAATAATCCTGTGGGATTTTATTTTTCTTTCTGGAGGTGCTAATGAACAGAGGACAGTGACCTAAAAAACTCCCCCCAGCCCCCACTGAGGGCTCATCTCAGCTCAGACCCTGATACTTTCAATCTGTAATTCCCAGTCCAGCAGGGAGTTTCGAAAGAATCCCAGGGAGGTAGCGTGTGGAAGAGCAGAGACACATACAAGGCCAGGGCAGGAAGCTGGTCATCCTGCTCGATGACAGGTACGGGAAGAGGGTACAGGAAACACTCGGTATGAGGATTCCAGGCAGAATGTCCTATATTGCTACTCTCATTGGCTTCATCTTCTGTGCATCTAAGTTGGGTGGTTGGTCAGCAGAATTTAAAAGGCCAAAGAGTTAGTGTGTACCCAATTCACAGAGTTGGTCATCTGTCTTGGTTTCTGTTTGTCCTCTCAATTCCTTGCCTGCCTTCCCAGGTCCCCTACATGCTATGTGAGTCTTGTAGTCTTGTAAGCCTCCCCCACCCAGGATGGGATGCCTGTCACTCCACCTCTCATCAGTCACTCCATGGGAACCTATCTAAGGTCTGCAGAGGCAGCCACTCATTGCCTGACTCCAAGCACCAATCCTACCTGTGCCTCCTGGATTTGGATGGGGTTGGCCACGCCACTTTGAGCCTATGTTCAGGAGCCCTGGTTACCCCAGCAGGGGTGGTCCCCTGGGTGAGGTTGGTCCTTTAGCTGATACCTGCCCGTGTAGAACCCACTTTCCTACTGTTCTCCACTTGGCATAGAAGTCCAAGTTACTTTGTGGTTCAGCCATCCTAACCATAGTAGAAAAATGACACGAGATTGGAAAAAGGAATTTTCAAAGGCACAGACAATTCCCAGGCTGCATGCTGAATCCAGAAATCACTGTCGAGATCTCACTTGGGGGTTGGAGTGGGAGACAAGCTAGAAGGAAGGTGGCAGGAGGGAGAAAGAAATGAAAGGCGAGAACCATGTGTCGCGTTGCCCCCACCACACTCTTGGATTCTGCTGTGGCTCTGAAAGTGTGTAACACACACACACACACACACACACACACACACACACACAGCAGGGATGTGACTATTAACATGTGTTCTTCTTAAAACCTGCCCGGTGGCTCACGGCTCAGAGGCAGGTGGCCTCCGGTGCTCAGACTCGGAACCAGAGCGGGCGGTGTGGGGAGGGAAACAGACCTCGGATGCTGTTGGCTTTAGACCTGGAGATCGGCCTACCCGCACTCCCCCGGGAGTATGGCCATGGTGTCAGCAAGTCCCCCGAATCACCGTGTCTTTAAAATCCAAACGCAGTGGCTTGCAGAACAAGGATTAAGACTCCATCCACTCTAAACTCTTTCCACGAATTTGTCGAGACCTGATGAATTAAACGTTATGTAGATTGTTTTTTGATGTGCTCTTTGGTTCAACAAAATGTTTATGGGCCATCTAACCGCTGTATACCAGACACTGCTGGTGGAAGTGGGATTCGGAGCCGCTCCCGAACAACTGACATCTCGGGGGTGTGTGTGTGTGTGTGTCTGTGTTTATGTCCGCATGTGGTGTGTGTTTCTGTGTGTAGGCAGACATGCATGTGAGATCATGTCTCACAGAGGTCTGAAGTGCTTTGGAAGAGTGATGGGGCTGGACCACTAAAGAAACCTGAAGCCTTCATGGAAGAGGGGGACGTTGAACTCAGATGTGACATCAGAAGAAAAAGGTGTGAGAAAGGCACTTCTGCCAAAGGTAAACAGAGCCTTGTTCCCTTGGAATATGGTGAGAGGTTCCGGGTAGTGTGGTACCAGAAGGGAAGGGCAGAGCAGGGAAGTTGGCAGGGTGGACTGTGAAAGGCTACAGGCCAGGTGAGGAGTCTGGCTTTATCTGTGCAGTGTTAACCAGATGTTAAGGCAGCACACTGCGCTCCCCACAAAGGGTACTCAGCAAAGCTGTGTGTCCCATGCCCATCGGTTAATTAATTCTTGCCAATGGAATCACAGTCCAAATCCTGTGCTATTTCAGACCAAAGCAGGTAAATTTCCCATCTCCCTTGGAAACCACTTGCTCTAGAACAAGCAACCTGCTTGCAACTGTGACATGAGAAAAAAAAGAAACCTTTTATGTGTTAGACCATTAACCTTGCCCAGGTCGCAGCTGATCTGAAAGATGCAGACAGATGCTTCTTAATGTTAAGGGGTTGCTTTTTACTGCTGCAGAGTCTAACTGATGCTGCCTGAAATCAGCAGAATATGACATTTAAAATTATTCCTTCCTCCCTCCCTTCCCTCTCCTCCTTCCTTTCTTCCTCCCTTCCTTCCTTCTTTCCTCCCTCTGTCTCCTTCCTTCCTTCCTTCCTTCCTTCCTTCCTTCCTCCCTCTTTCCCTCTCTGCCATCTTTCTTTCCTATTTTGTTTTACTTTTTAAGACGTTCACATCTTTGAATTCTCTTCAACTTCGGTTTCACATCTGGTTAAAAGAAAACGAGAATGCTATTTCCAACCCTCCTGGAGCTGAAGGGAGGTTCCAATGACATTGCCTGAAATTGTGTTGTTAACTACACAGTGCTGACTAGACTAAGTAAGAGATCTGTCACTTTTAGGCAGCCATCAATATTGCCTAATTGAGGAAGAAAAGCACCCTGATTACTCCTTAATGACTTCCCGGTGACCTTGGCTACTTTTGCTTTCCTGTGGCCTCCAAAGCCTTTTTGGCACCGTGGAAGCCCATCCGTCCTCTCTCTGCATAGGTCATGATTTTCCCATTTCTGTAAATAGCCTTTCATGTGGTCGGCCATTAAGCTTGTCCAGATAAAAATCAGACATTATATCAGGACAATAAAACCAGAAGTGGAATCTTCTCTAAATATCTCATTCTACACGGTCCTCGGTCTAATTGAAAGATAAGAAACAGCTCAACTCACCACTGCTGTTCAAGGACCCAACGCTTACTGAAGGCACCCTGGAGAGTCCCAACCTGCGGGGATCTCCCTGAGGGTCCTCAGATAATGGTGGCTTGTCACCGCTCAGTAAGCAGCTTTGAGAAAAGAGTGAAACTACCAGTAGCAGGGGATACAATGACTCACATTTATTAACTCTTTACTGCGGGCCACTCGCTGTTCTTCAAGTCTTCACTCACAAGCATTCAGTCACTTAACCTTTCCTGACCACCCTCTAAAGACCATCATTTGTTGGATGAGTAAACCAAGGCACAAGCAGAAGCCAACTGTCAAGGTCACATAGCCAGATGGTGGCAGCACTGGAATGGACTTGACCCCAGCCGTCTGGCGTTGGAGCCTGTGCCGCACTAAATGATGAAGATCTGAGAGCCTGAGTTTATTACACGGGGGGATGGCCAGGCCACATTTTCTACACTCGGGTGGACTGAGAGAGGCATCAAATTCAGTTACTTAAGTTCATGGCTGGGAACATTCTTGCCCAGCACATCAACAGGAAAGTATTTCATGGACGTTAGGGGGACATTTCGAAGCATTAATGGATGGGCTCTATCCTACTTCCTTGATAAAACCTCCACCAGCCAGGCAGCCATCGGGCCTCGGGGGGAAATCTTCACTCTGTCAATGCAGACAGAGAGAAAGATGTCAGCGTCAGGCTTTCAAAATGCTTCTTGGAGGGTGAAGAGACATGGCCTTTTCCCTTGAGAGAGGATGTGTCTTTTGTGCACTCGGAGCAGAGAGCCTAGGACTAGAAGTTACGAAGAACAGTCTGGTCAGATTACTCACAACACAGCAAGAGGCTAAAGATGTGGGCGTGTGAGAGGGTGCAACGGTGGGCCCAGTGTCCAGAGAGCGGGACACTGATGAGAGGACATTATATTGCCACGTCCACAGGTGAGCACAGACAGGGAGAGGAAAAGACAATACCACCAAGTGTTGGGGGCTCAGGGTTAGAAGGGGGCTTGCTGAATAGAAACCAAGGAATGGACGACCCTGGGGATTTTCCCAGCTGTTGCAGTGTGAGTGTTTGAGTGTCTACCCAGGGGGCAGAGAAAGAACCACAGACAACCCCACTTTGTTCTCTGATGCCCAGATTTGGGAGTGAAGAAGTTAACTTTTCATTCCCGGTAAGGACGCAGACATTCAGTCAGGATTTAGAGAGCTGTGACTGCCTGTGTCCCTGAAGGAAGCATGACAATGGGATGCTGTAGCAGAAGACAGTGCACGTTTGACCCGGGCCAGGTGGGGGTCCACGTGAGGGTAGGGGCCAGGATGACCACTTCTGAAGGCTGGATGAACGCTCATCTCAGCTGATGCTGACCTGCTCATCTCCCTGCCTGGGCTGTCTCTGCCCTCATTCCTGCCTCACATGGGAGCATGCTGCATGAACACCCCCTATAGCTGCCATGCCTCCCCTGAGTCAGGCAGTGGGAAGACCCTTCACAGACTGAGAAACTCTGTAGTGACCGAGTGGACTCTGATGAACTAAGATCATGTGTCCTGTGTCAGATGCATTAGTCACACAAGGAGAAGTTTAACTGATAAAGTTTCCCTTTCTGACGACTAGAGTGTATGACTTGGGAATTATATGGCATCCTTGTGGGCCCAGCCAGCAACATCTGTGTCTTTCCCAATGACACGGAGGGAAGTTGGACATGGTGGAGCTGACCTAGGGGAGCGGACACGAAGAGGCGTGTCGGGGCTGTATAACAGTAAATAGCAGATCTATAATAATTACTTCACTGAGCAAAATGCATAGTAATTTCCATATCAACAGCTGCAGGATTCAACGGTAGAAACTGAAAATGAACATATTGAGTGGAACTAATTAGAAGAGGATAAAAAATGCATATGCAAATGCTAAGACCCCTTGTTATAACTTGTAGGAGATACATTGGAAGCCAAGGGGACCGGGGATTCTGGGTTCCAGGAAGGGCCTCACTGATGTGGTCCTGGCGTCCAGGGTCAGAAGGGGGACAAGCAAGTCTTGAAGGGGTGTGACAGCCTATGAGGAGGGCTCTGGGAAGCAGGCGAGTGGGCAGAGAGAAGCTGAAATGACAGTCACTGATGGTGAAAATGCTGGTACCCAGTAGGGAGAATTTCTTACAAATAAATGATCAACCTAAATATAACGAAAACAAGCACAGTACAGTTCACTTAAACTTCTTAAACTGATTTCTTGCTTAAAGCCCAGTGTGAGAGAACAGAAACAGTCTGAACTGGGATTTGCTTTTGTTCCATTAATGGAGGGAGGGCGTGTTAGGAAAAGGGACAGTGAGACAGTAGGCTGGGAGGGCCACAAGGGAGGGGAACAGACTGTGTCCAGTCACCCTCAAGCACAGGGAAGCCACCATTTGCATATAAACAGCAGACTAATTGTGTACTATTTGCAACCAGCTACTAAAGGAGATTCAATAAAAGATCATCAGTAGGTAATACCGAGCACTCTTGGTTCATGTTTCTCCCCTCACCTAAGAGCAATAAAACTGAATTCATTTGCATTATTTTATAACTTAGGCAATTTACTAACTGAGACAGGGCTCCCTCCCAGTTACTCTGAGTTAATTTTCTCGTCATTAAGAATCAGAGATTTGGAAAAGATTGCTAGTGAATTTCCCAGCAAAGTGAAAGGCTACTAGGCAGGGACTATTAGTCCACCTTTATTTTTAGCTTGCACAGCTTTCAAACTCTCAAACAGACAGCTTAATCCCACATCTACAAGAATTGGAGGAACAACAACAGACAAAGCCAGAGTGAGTAAAAGGAAGGAAATAATGAAGATCACAGCAGAATTAAATGACATAGAGACTAAAAAAACAATTCAAAGGATGAATAAATCCAGGAGCTATTTCTTTGGAAAGAAAAACAAAATTGACAAGCCTTTATCCAGACTCATCAAGAAAAAAAGAGAGAGGACCCAAGTTAATAAAATCAGAAATGAAAGAGAAGAGAGTACAACTGATAACACAGAAATAAAAAGGATTGTAAGAAATTACTACAAACAACTATATGCCAAGAAATTGGACAGTCTGGCCAAAATGAACAAATTTCTAGAAACATACCCTCTTCCAAAACTGAGTAGGGAAGAAGCAGAAAGCCTGAAGAGATTGATAACAGCTAGTGAAATTGAAGTAGTAATCAAAAAAGCCCTGGACCAGATGGCTTCATGGACAAATTTTACCAAACATTTAAAGAAGAACTAATTCCTATCCTTCTCAAACTATTCCAAAAAATCCAAGGAGAGGGAAGACTCCCAGACTCTTTTTACAAGGCTAGTGTTATCCTAATTCCAAATCCAGGCAAATACACAACAAAGAAAGAAAACTACAGGACAGTATCTCTGATGAAAATTGATGTCAAAATTCTCAACAAAATATTGGCAATCTGTATCCAGCCATTCATTAAAAAGATCATACAACATGATCAAGTGGGATTTATTCCAGGGATGCAAGGAGGGTACAATATTCACAAATCAATAAATGTAATACATCATATAAATAAAATGAAAGGCAAAAATCACATGATCATATCGATAGATGCTGAATAGCATTTGATAAACTATAGCACCCATTTATGATAAAAACACTCAGCAAAGTGAGAATAGAGGGAGCATAACTCAACATAATAAAGGCCACATATGAGAAACCTACCAATATCGCACTCTATTGGCAGGAACTAAAAGCTTTCCCCTTAAGACCAGGAACAAGACAAGCGTGTCCACTTTCACCACTTTCATTCAACATAGTACTGGAAGTTCTACCATAGTGATCAAACACGAAAAAGAAATAAAAGGCATCCAAATTACAAAGGAGGAAGTAAACCTGTCCTTATTTACAGATGACGTGATAGTGCACCTAGGAAACTCTATAGTCTCCACCAAAAAACCACTTGACCTAATAAGTGAGTTTGGCAAAACAGCGAGATACAAAGTCAGTATTCAGAAATCAAAGGCATTCTTGTATCCCAACAATGAAATATCAGAAACAGAAACTAGAAAAAACATTCCATTTACAAGAAAAAGAAAGTACCTAGGAATAAACTTAACCAAGGGGGTAAAACACATGTATTCAGAAAACTACAGAACACTAAAGACATTAAGGAAGATGCAAATAAATGGAAGCGTATACTGTGTCCACGCATTGGAGAATTAACATCATTAAAATCCTTGCTACCCAAAGCAATCTATAGATTCGATGTAATCCCTATTAAAATACCAATGGTATATTTCACAGATCAAGAACAAATATTTGAAAAAATTATATGGGACAAAAACAACTCCAAATAGCCTCAGAAATATTAAGGATAAAAGAACAAAGTAGGAGGGATAACAATACTTGATGTCAAACTATACTACAAGGCCACTGGATCAAAATGGTCTGGTGCTGGCATAAGAACACATTCAGAGATCAATAGAACAGAATAGAGAGCCCCAAAATAAACCCGTATCTCTATGGCCAATTAATATTTGGCAAAGGGGGCAGGAGCATAAAATGGAGTAAAAATGATCTCTTCAATAAATGGTGTTGGGAGATTTGGACAGGTGCATGTGAAAAAATGGAACTAGACCACCAACTTACACCATACACCAGAATAAACTCGAGATGGATAAAAGACTTAAATATAAGTCATGGCACCATAAAAATCCTAGAGGAGAACACAGGCAGGAAAATCTCAGATATTCCACACAGCAATATTTTCCCTGATATATTTCCTATGGTAGGGAAACTAAAGGGAAAAATAAGCAAATGAAACGACATCAAATTAAAAAGCTTCTGCAAGGCTAAAGAAAACAGCATCTAAATGAACAGGAATCCAATCATATGGGAAAACATATTTGCCAATGATACCTTGGACAAAAATTTGATCTCCGAAATATATAAAGAACTTATATGATTGAACACCAGGAAGGCAAATAATCCAACAAAAAAAAAAGGTGCAAAGAACCAGAACTGATACTTCTCCAGGGGGGACATATAGAGGGCCCATAGGCATATGAAAAGATGCTCAACATCACTAGCCACCAGAGAGAGGCAAATTAAAACCACAATGAGATACCACTTCCCACCAGTCAGCACGCCCATCATAAACAAATCAACACACAACAAGTGTGGAGAAAGGGGAACCCTGGTGCCCTGCTGGCTGCAGACTAGTGCAGCCACTATGGAAAACACTATGGAATGTCCTCAAGGACCTAAGAATGGAACTGCCTTTTGATCCTGCGATTCAGCTGCTGAGATTATACCCTAAGAAAACTGAAACACCAGTTCAAAAAAACCTGTACACCCCTATGTTCATAGCAGCACAATTTACAACAGCCAAGTGCTGGAAACAGCCTAAGTGCCCATCAGTAAATGAGTGGATCAAAAAACTATGGTACATTTACACAATGGAATTCTATGCAGCAGAAAGAAAGAAGGACCTCCTACCCTTCGTGACAGCATGGATGGAACTGGAGAGCATTATGCTAAGTGAAATAAGCCAGGTGGTGAAAGACAAATACCATATGATCTCCCCTATACAAGGAACCTAATGAACAAAACAAACAAATGAGCAAAATAGAACTAGAGGCAGAGAAGCAAAGAACAGACTGACAGTGACCAGAGGGGAGGGAGGAGGGACCTAAGGGTGGAAAGAAGGGAGAGGGACTAGTCAAGGGATGTTTATGAATGACCCACGGACATGGACAACGGTGTGGGAATTTACTGTGGGAGAGGGGTCGGGCTGGGCAGAGGGGAGCAGAGGGGGAAATTGGGACAACTGTAATAGAACAACAATGAAATATTTAATAAAAAGACACATTATGTTATAATTAATACACAAACTTTGATTACACATGGTTTTAAGAAAAGGTGGGGTAAAAATAAACTGTTATTTATTTTTTTTTTAAAAGGGAAAGGAAACACCTTGGTACAGCCATTCCGGAGAGCAACCACCCAGTAAATCCACACCCCTGTGTCTATTCTGCAGAAATCCTTCCAGGTATGTCTAAGAAGATATTCAAGCATTCCTTCTAATTAAAAGCTAGAGATAGTTTAAACCAGTCTTTCTTAAACTTCAGTCATTTTCGTTCCACATTCATTTTTTTCAAGATCTGAGCACCCCCCCCCCCCCCGAGGTAGGCCTCTGTGATTTCTCTCATACCCAAATGCACTTGCATGATTTTGAAGTAACTTTTTATAAGCACTGCAGTATAATACGCAGACTTCAGTCAGACTATCCGGGTTCAAATACTGCCTCTGTCCCTTCTTTGTTTTGTGATATTGGATAGTTACTTACCGTTTTCTTGTCTGGAAAGTGGGGTTCAAACTAGTACCTATTTCATAGCGATGTTGAGAAAAACTAAATGACTAGTCTATGTAAAGTACCTAGAATCATGTCTGGCACGTGATGCCACATAAGTGTTTGCTTATGATTATTATGTGTATGACTTGTGTGAATAAAAGACATTCTTAAAGACAAAAACCCCCCCACAAAACTTGCACAGCTTTCTATTCAGGCCCCCAGTTTACTTCCTGAAGAGACAGGCCCCATCCTCCTTGAAAACTTCTGGTAGATAATTCCTTAATGCTGGGGTTTGAGAATTGAGCAAGGAAGTGGGATGAGACCCTGAAAGTATGAGAAACTAGAAACTGTGAAGGACACCAGGGCATGAATTGACCTTGAACCCAGGACCACATTGTACCAGTCTCTTGAAGTTCATGATAGAGGAAGAAGGTGGTGAACTCACTGCTGACGCCCTGCTGATATCCAAAGACATGCATAGGATGGCAGAGTAGGTTAGACCAGTGGGGAGCAGGGCAAGGATTTAGGGGTGGAGATGGGAAGTAGGAAAAGGATGTAAGCCTATGAGGGAAGGGCTAGGAAGATCTAGGCAGGAATATCTTGTCTTGTGCCCAGAGAGCTTTGGGGTTCAGAGAAGAATGGGGGTGCTAGGCAGGGAGATGAGTTAGAAGCCCAGGCCTGGAGACTGAGGCAAGGCAGCTGAATCCAGGTCAGGCGGCAATGCAGTGGGTACGTGTTCTCCAGGGCTAACCAGGAACAGGGGTACCAGTCCATGGTGCCACAACTAATTCCATAGCCCACTCACCAGGATCTACAACTTACCCCGGGCACATTGGCATGCGGATGTGCTGAATGTGCCTGCAGAGAAGGACCTTGGTGTGTGTGGCTGGCAGAGGCCAGGCAGGGCAGGGCTGCCCCATGTGGTGATGTTTACCAAGACTCCCACCACTATCACGGAGAAAGTAAGCTACCTGTTGCCCGGTCTGACAACATGCAGGCAACGGACAGAAAGAGAATCCCACACTTCATTTCTGCAGTGAATGTTTATTGAGTGTGCCCAGGATGGTGCTGCTTTCTGGAAAGAATTTGAAACAAATATCACGTGTTGCTATAACTACTCGAGTTGCTTAATGACTGTTACACACATTGAAAGAGCAAATGAAGACAGAGCTGGATTAAGTGGCAACTCCATGACGCTACTGGAACTCAGAGGAGGAATCAGTCAAGGGGGGCTTCATGGAGGAAGCAACGCAAAAAGAGCCTTAAAGAGTGAGTAGAACTTATATAAACACAGATGGAGACGGGAAGCAATCGCAGATGGAAAGGTGCTCCATGAGTGGTGAGAATTAAGTGAGACCCTTCACAGAAGTCATTTGGAAGGGTTCCTGTCACCAAGACAGCCCACAGTGAGACGTGTGGCAATTGCTGTTATTAGTTCTGCTGCTTTTCCTGCTGTTCGCATGTTTATTTTTATGACATTTTTATTGCTTTTGGTAAAGGCAGAGGGGTTTAAAGGGACACACTTGGAAGGCAGTAAACAAACTCAATTCTGACTTTCTTCTGGAGAAGCTGGTGGGATTAAAACATCACAGTAAACATGGGTATTTTTTCTTTTTATCAGAACTGTATCCATCTCAACTGTGTGTCAGAGCTGCTTAGGCTACAAGGGAGCTGTGGGAAAAAGTTAGTCTCAGACACTTAAGATAGGTTTCCGGAAACACCAGCACTGACTGCTGGGTAACTAAACATTGCTGGTTTTAGTAAAGGCTTGCATGTCTAAAAAAAAAGAACATTGTCAGCTTTGGCCCACTCTCTTTCTGCTTCTCTCCTCGGCCAAGTGGCCCATTTGTCTGATGGCAAACATTCCTATTGGAACGAGACAAGAACGAGGGGGTTCCCATTAGTGCTCTGAGATGCTGTTGCTAGGATTGAGTACTAACACTAGTAGAGAGTGGGGGAGGGATTTGCTTGTCCAAATATTCAGAATATCCCTTTAGGAGTTGTAATGAAAAAAAAAAAAAAAAAAGGCTGCCCTGGCTGGTGTGGCTCAGTGGAATGAGTATGGGCTGCAAACCAAAGGGTCGCTGGTTCAATTCCCAGTCAGGACACCTGCCTGGGTTGCAGGCCAGATCCCCAGTGCGGGCCACATGAAAGACAACCACACACTGATATTTCTCTCCTTCTCTTCCCCTTTCTCTAAAAATAAATAAATAAAAATAAAATCTTAAAAAATAATAAAATAGAGAAAAGGCAAATGGGGTCTCAGCCAGGAGTGAGTATTGCCCGAGTCTCAGAACAACCATGTTAGTGCTGGTGGCCATGGCTTTTGCAATGACCAGTTTCCCTTTGCCCTGTTTGCTGTCACGTTCTGTGACTATCGCACAGGCTGTAGAGGCAGCGTGTCCGAGAGCAGCCCCGTGCCTCCTGGTGCACGCAGCTGCTTCTCCGAGGCAGGAGCTCTGAGTCTGCAGGCAGATTGCATAGCGGGGCTTATTCAGCCAACAGGTAAATGACAGCAAGCTCCGGTTTCAGCGTGCATTTTCTGTGGTGGCGTTGGGCAGCTGGGCTGTACCTGTGCATGCTTTAGAAGGGGCTCCAAGGGGCAGGGTCCCGTGCAGCCAGCCTAAGTGACATATCTGGGCCATACTTTGCTACACAGCATGTCTTGTTCCTCGAGGAGCATGAGGATGGCTCTGGGGATGGCGCCCTGCTGAAAGTTTTATTCTGTGTTCTCACGGAATCAAAGCTCTGATAGAGAGGTGAATGTTACAGTAATTCTATTGTGCCTTGGGTAAAATGAAATCATTTCCAGGACACCAAGAAGGTTGTGAAAAGAATAAAAAACTGCTAGAATTTTTCTTGAAGTATTTTCCTTTAGGGTATGAAGGTCCAGCTTGAGACCCAAGAATTACTGCCATGCCTGAGCCTGCCGTCGGGCAGTGTGTGGAGTGACCTGATGCCCCACGCGTCCCGACACAAGGAGCAGGAAGCTGTTGTCCTCCAGGTGCCCGCTTTGGCCCTGACCACTATCTCGTTGCAGAAAAGGGAACAACAGGCTTCATGAGAAACATCCTTCCACGCAGCCCTCGCACACATGCAAGTTGAAAACTCATCAAATTCTGGTCCCTTTGTTTGTTCTGGGACACTTGTTGCAAACAGTCACACCACCCACTATCGCCCAAGAATCTTTTTCTTACTGATGTGCAAGGCAAAGAATCAGTAATCCCGGGACTACCTCTCTCCTGGCATTTCCTGTCCTGGGTGGGGGTGGGGGCTTGCCACCCCTCTGGTGTTCCCAGCAAAAAACTCACAGCCATAACCCCTACAAGACAGACATTTCAAGCATAACTATAAGACTGATTAAACAAACTTTCACCTAAGGAAAAGAGAAAAAAATTAAGAGAAAATCACCCATCCTATTCACACGTTTCAGCAGCAGCAGGAAGAATACCTGCGTTCATAACAAACTGCCCCGTAGGTCCTTTCTTGCTGCACAGAACTTGTTGCTGCAGCTCACCAGTTTGGTTTTCATTCATTCTTTTAAGTAAAGAAAACACACTGCCCCCATTTACAATGCTGGCTATTTATATTACAAAGGAGCTGGTCTACTTGTCCTGCTTTTTAAAATCAATGTTCGGAGTGGAAGGCGGGACGCTTACCTTGAAGGAGGAGTAGAAGGAGCCCCATTCCTCCTCTCCCACCACCTCCGTGAAAGTTGTGGGGAGGCAGATGGCTGCCTGAGAATCCAGAGTCTCCGCGGTCCCATTGGCGTTGGGGCCACCCTCTGTGTGCTGGGCTGGCATGGCTCGGGCGGAGTTGAGCCTCCCTGTCCCCGAGCCTGCAGCCGAAGGAGAGTCCGGCTCCTCCTGAGAGCCAGGCGGCAGCTGCACCGCCTCTGCCTCCCAAGGCTTCTGGCTGGAGCTCAGTTACGCAGAGACACAGAGCCCCCACCCAGCCCCCCTCATTGAAGAGCTCTGCCTGGTGGCAGCAGGATCCACGTGCCGCTCTCTCCTCGGCAGCTCTGATCCCAGAGCTGCACAGGCTCTCACTCCGCCATCCAGCCCGGGCCCCGGCCTCGCCCCTGGAGCAGGACAGAGCCGCCCGCGCCAATCACAGGCTCTCTGGACTGGCCTCCCTGCCCAGATGTGCATTTCCTTCCCCAGTGGACCCCTCCCACTCCTCCCTGTGCTACAGGCTCAACAATATAGGAATTTGGGCTGATCAGCAGGTTGATTAATTCAGGTCATGCTCACACATCTGAAATCCAATCATAATTATGCGTCTGTTTCCACCGACGGTGCCTTCTGACTTAAAACCGTCTTCACCCAGCTATTTACTAGGTGGCCTGCACGTTATTTCAGGACACGTGGGCAAACAGCACATTTGTATTTCATACCTATGGTTCCACCCCAGGTTTGCCCAGGGCGGCTCTCTGAAAAGCCTGGGGTCCGTGTATGTCAATAAGCCACAACCCTTCGTCCTCACTGGCACTGGCGCCCCGGGGAGTACTTTGAACAGCCCACCGCTCCTCCATTTGACATCCAAAACCATTCTGGGAGGTAGGCAGGGAGGCTGTCTGTGCAGACTCATTTTACACCAGAGCAGGCTGGCTCCTGGGGTTGGAGCGACTTGTCCAAGATCCCAGAGCTGGCGAAGGAAATGAGGTGATGACCCCTGCCTTCAGAAAGTCCTAGACGGCGGTGCTTTTACTGGTATGTGCACCGAGCTGCACCCCAAATGCCTACATAGGCGTGATGTTCACCTCGATGGCGGGCCAGGTATGAGACAGTGGGGACTCAGCTACTGGTATGGCCACCAAGTCTAATACTGGCCACTGACCCTGCAAACACCCTGTGAAGCCACATCTGCTCAGCCGCTGGTGAATGACACCTGGGCGAAGAGGTAGCAGGTGTAGTGATGGTCACAAAAGATGAGCCCCCACGCAGGCTCCTGGGGAAGCATCAGCGTAATCTGTGAACCCTAGGAAGCATTGGTGTGCTAGTGATGAGATATTAAACCTACGATGAAGGGGTGGGGAACAGAAAACCATGTGAGTTGTAGGCTCTTAGAGAAAGAGTCAAAACAGGAGAACCATCCAACAGCAAAATGAACAAAAAATATTCCCACTGGCCAACAAACATGAAAAAATTCTCAATAATTTTTTTTTAATAAGGGAAAGCAACTTAAAACAACAGGGCAGAATTTCTACCTATTAGTGTAGTCAAACTAGGGCGCGACCACCCCAAGTGTTGACAAGGGTGACAAGAAATGGGTACACTTTGTCACTTCCGATGTGAGAGTTCGTCGACACGGTCACTTTGCAGAGCAGTTTGGCGGGGTCGGTAAAGACAAAATTACCTGTCCTGTAATGCACCATTCCTTTTCCCAATGGTAGTAATTCTCCCTCTCTTTATCTGGGTTACTTATGTATGTTCAATTTAGGATAATGCATTGCACTGCATGCTTAAAATGCAAGCACTGTTTTGTAGCTACATTTTACTTCAGTACAAATTTATAAGATGAAATCTGGGAGTAACTTCTGAGAGAGGGCAGCCACTGGTTAAGTCATATTGTAGTGAGGCTGGAGAGAGAAAATGGTAATGCAGTACACGGGGAACAGGTGGAGAGAGACCTTTCTGGATGTGTTGTTTTCTCTCCACTCATCGTCCAGGTCGTCATTTCTTGATCTGTGACCGCCCAAGAGAAACATTTACGTATATATATGTACATGGAGACTTGCATAGGGTTGCCTTTGCAACCTTGTTTAGAAACAAAACAGAAGCAACTCAAGTATCTGTGGTGACAATATCAACAAGACACCCCCAGCTGGAAGCGGCCCCCATGCCCGTCAACAGCAGACTGGATACATATATTTCCACGTGGTCACACAAAGAAATAGTGTGAGGAGGAGTGATCTGCAGCTAACAATATCCACAGTGGAATACTATACAGCACTTAAAAGGAAGGGCTGTGGACAAAATGGCAGACTGGCATGGTGTGGCAGTTATTTGTCAACTTGACTGGGCAGCAAGGTGTGCCAACATTTGCTCAAACATTATTCTCTGTGTGTCCATGAGGACGTGTGTGTGTGTGTGTGTGTGTTTTGTTGTTGAGGCTGTTAGAGTTGTCCCAGTTTTTTCCCCCTTTGCCCCCTCTTCCACATAGCTGGCCCCTCCCCCCATTTCCCTAGTTAATCCCCACACTATTGCCTTTGTACGTGGGACCTTCACACGGGTTCTTTGACTAATCCCTTCAGCCTCTTTCAAACAGTCCCCGCTTGAGGATGTTTTCAGATGAGATTATCTTCTGAACTGGTAGACTGAGTATAAAGCAGATTGCCCTTCCCACTGTGGGTGACCCTCACCCAATCATATGAAGCGATGAATAGAAGAAAAAGGCTGATCCTTCCACCAATAAGAGGGAACTCTTCCTGCTGCTGACTGCTTTGATCTCTTCAGGCCCTTGGACTTGAACTAAAACGTTAGCTCTTTTGGGGTGTCTCAAGCCTGACAGCTTTTGGACTGCAAGTACACATCAGTTTTCCAGCTTCTTGACTATAGATCTTAAGTCTTATCAGCTTCTTTAATCACATGAGCCAATTTCTAATATCTGTCTATCCACCCATCCATCCATCCTATCGGTTATGTTTCTCTGGCAAACCCCAAATGATACACCTGGCATTGAACTCCTTACTTGAATTCATCCCCAGCATTTCCACTGACATGAAAGAGACACGGATGGACCACAGGAGAAAGGATGGACACCCACTACTGCGGTGATGTTAATTGGTACAAAATCTTTGGAAAGCTTCTTGGCAGTATTATCTAAAGCTGAACATATGCATTTTCTGTGACCCTCAGTTTCACTCCTTGGAACATTTATGTACACATAAAGATGAATTGAACATTTCTGTTTGTCGTTGCTCTTTGCTGGTCACTACCTGCGTCTCATTAACAGTGAACTGGATAAACAAATGGTGGGATCTTCATATGGTACAAACACACAGTAATAAGAATGAACGATCCACCACTACAGGTGACACCATGCAGAAATCCGACAGGCATAAATTTTGAATCACAGAAGAGTTAGACACAAAAGAATGTGCGGTATTTGATTTCATTTACGTGAAATAAAAGCTAAGAAACCCTTGGGTGAGCAAGGACTGTGATGGGTTTCAATTTTCCTAGAATCTGTTTAGGTTTTGCTTTTTAGCTCCTGTTTCACGCTTGCTGTGTCCGTTCAATTCAAGGTCTCACATCTCTACCTGCCCTATGAAACTGCATGTGACATGTTTACAAAGACCTGCGTGTGACATGTTCATGGCACCTCTGGACAAGGGTTCTCTCCCTCCTGCCTGCACACCGGAGAAAGCTGGGGCGCTTTGAAAGAATACTGATGCTAGGGTCTCACCACCCAACATTCTGATCAGATTACTCCGGAAAGCATCCTGGAGTCTGGGACTGTTGAAGCTCCCCAGGTGATTCCAATACATGTCCAGGGAAGAGAAACCCTGTCCTAGGAGAACAGCCTTCTCTAGGTCCCTACGCCCTGCCTGTGATGCTGACTGCCGGCCTGCGGTCTTCATCCTGGGACCGTGGTCCTGCCCTCTGTGTCTGGCCTTGCCAGCCTGCAGGCTGCTCGCACCCCTAGGTCCCAGCGCGAGCCCCAAATCATCTCTGGGCGCTCCCTTCTCAAGGCCCAGTTTGAGCCACTGGGCACCTTAGTCTTCAGCAGCACGGAGTGGGGGAAACTTTTTCATCTCTTTAGTTTGAGGCCTCGAGTCTTTCTTCTCCCTCTCCACAACGGAAGTCATCGTTAACGTCCATTTTGGAGACAGCCAGAGGTGCAGCTGGATCACCTCTGCAGGATCCTTAAAAACTATCCAACCAGAGCCCAAAAGCAGAACTTCCAGGTAAGGAAGGGAGCGGGATTACAAGGTCCAGCTTCACTGATTAGATTTTCTTTGCTCTTGGTGGGAGGGCTGTGGCTCAGGAAGAACATTCTGCTCTCCTGACCTCAGGGAATCAATCCAGTGATAGGATGACTGCTGGTTCTTTAATGCCCATGTTTTCCTTTTCCTTCCTTGTTATAGTTATGGCTATTTTTTTTTTTTTTGAACGTGTGTAAATTGGTCTGGGCTCCTCATTTAGTCTCCAGATTCCTGAAGGTAAGGAGCTGCCCTTTCCCGCTTTGTGTCCTCTGACGACGTTGAACTCGATACCTCAGCCCTGGGACCCTGGAGACCTTTAACCATGTCTTTGCGTTCCCGACCAGCTCACTGCAATTAATCCCAAATTCCCATAGGATTCAAATCAGACTCACGGGTGCCCCCTTGTGGGTCATCGACGCCTATGACAAGGCCAGACACAGATCCTCCAGTTCCCTTTCTTTGCCTCACAAATGTTCAGCTGAACTGTTCAGTCCCCACTGGCCCATCGAAACAAAGTGCTGGGCAAACACACTTAGGTTAGGATTCTGTCCTTGCCCTCTGCCCGAGTCCGTTTACAGCCCTTCACTGGAACAGGCCGGCTGCTCAGAAGTCATCCCCGCGCCCCCCACAGTACCTGACACTCCCCTCCGCAAAGGCTTCTGCCCAGCCTCCCACCTGCTTTTGGCCTAACCCTTGAGAGGTCTGCAGAGACGCTGGTGGAATGTTCTCCCTGCTGCCTGGGTGCCTCTCCTGCCCTCGCAACCACCCTTTCGAACCAACAGTCTCCTCCTACTGCAGTCCCACGGTGTGGGTGTGTGTGGACCCCTCCGACCTGGTCAGAGGTTTGCGTGGGACTGAGTCGAACCGTGGCATCTGTCGTCCAAATCCACGGACGCAGTTGCTGTGTGAGGAGTATGTGATGTCAGGCGCGGCGGGGAAGTCCAGGGATTGGTGGGAGAGGACACGCAGGCACGGTGCAGGGTGAACCGCGCAAGCCGTAGGTGATGCGGGCCGAGTGGGATTAATCTCCAAGCGCGCAGCCCAAAGAACTAACGCTCTGAGATCAGAGGAGGAGATCATGGTTTTGACGTTTGAATGGAGGTTTGGGTTTTCATTACTTTGAGAGAAGCGTGCCCCTTTTCTTCTCCACCAGCGTGGAGAAGGGTGAGGACATGTGGGTTTAGGGCGAAGGAAGCTAAGTTGCTCTGAGGGATTTCGATCCTCTGGTACCAGGATGTGCCGCCGCCTCTGGAGATGAACTTGCAGGTGTGCACAGACCCTCCTCCCCGTGAATTATCTCGCCAAGGAATGAGCTGGCAGCCTAGCTCGTGCTAGTCATACCGTCTCACGTGTTAGCTAAGGCGGATACATCACAGCTCCTGCACTTGGACTTTTGTGTGCCGCTTTTAGAATCGGTGTAGAATTGGATCGGGTAGAGGGGTTTTAACGATGTTCGCAGAGGTGGAAAGGGATGTGGGGGAGGGAAACGAGGAGGGGGGATTCCCGGTAATCGCTGGGCTGCGCACTTGACGGAGTCACATCATTTAATTCCCAGAATATTTGCGTGGGTGCAAGATTCCTCGGTTTAAAGGTGCAGAGAGCTCTGCGTGAAGGAGGTTTTCAAGTAGAGAGACGCGATTGGAAACAGTCATTGACTTCCACGCCGGCTGCCTTTCCATCATCTTTTTATTTTTGCCCCACGTTTTGATGGGTGTGGAGGGCTCGCTCTAAATCATTCGCATGAAATAATAGTAGCCTCTGAGAGAAAAATTGCTTTCTTTGAAGGCAGAGAGAAATCCTCGGGATCCTGGAGAAAAGATAAGTGCTGTACTACATCTGGTAATTGCTTGCTCTAATAGGTATGAGGGGTTGCACATGTTATGGTGATTTACAAGATATATATCCCCTAAAGAACTGGAGCGCCATGTTCCATTTTAAAGAGGGCACGAGAAGAAATATGCTTTAGTAGTCCATGCTCTTAGAAGTGCATTGTTCTAATTTCAACAGTGAAACTTGCCTCCTCTAAGTAAATACCTGAACTGCAAAGAAAGACACAGTTACATTAATTGCTAATGTAGTTAGTCCTCAGTCCCACCTGGGATCAGACTGTGCACTCGGATTCACATCCTCCTTTTCAAGTTCATACATTGTGGGCTTTCATGTCAATAAACATAAGGGGTGTTTCTAGCGTCTCTCTGTCGTGCTAATAGGCACTATTGCCGCCATGTACTCAGTCATCCCCATGCGACTGAGATTTCAGTCGTCCAGCTTTTCGAAAAACGAGCATTGAACATTCGTTTCCAAGCCCTTGTGGGGCAAGTTCCTCCAGAGACTTTCTGGAGGTGCAGTTGCTGCTGCTGCTGCTTTATCTGCTCCTTCTTGTCTTAAGTTTGCTGTCTTTTATTAGGACTCCTGGATTAAATGCTTAGTGTTTATTTTCATTCTTTTATGTTTAAGGCAATGAATTTTCCTCTGAATATGCTTTTAGCAATGCCATCTAGATTCTGGCCCATATCACTGTTGTTTTTTCATGTGTTTGACAATATATGTCGTGGGTGTTTGGATTTCTTCTCAGACCGGTGAAGTACTTGTGAGTGATTTCCAAATGCTGATATATATATATTTTTTGTTCAATCCAATGCCATTTCATATTTTCACTTTCTTGAATTATGGTTTGCAGACAAGACCTGTATTTTGAAATATTTTAAAATTTTTATATAATCTATTTCTGAAAAAACCATCGAATTCTCTTTACAAGACAATTACATAATCATGCACACAAAGCTCTCATATGCCAATGTTTAATGGGCACCCTTGTTAATTTTACTGTATTTTTGAGAACCTCGATTTCCTTACCTGTAAGTTTCTGTCCACATGCCTTTTCAAAGACTCAGACAAGTTTGCTTATGTTTCCCGTTAGCTTTGCCATCCCGTGAGTTCCACCTGGTATTTCCTACAGGGACTTGGCTCTTTTTAAAGGAGTTTTCCCAGACACGCCCTCCAGTGCCTTCCAGTCCTGGTTCACTGGTTACACAGCCGCTCCTATTTGCAAGGGGAGCTGGGAATATTGTCACACACCACACGATGAGGGTTCTTTAATAAAGTCAGCTCAGCCTAGGTATTCAGGTTGGCAGATACTAGTCCCTGACACATTGGCCTTTATTATTTTCCATTAATATCCTCTGTATATCTTTTCTTCCTTACCTTTCTTAGTAATTGGTTTTAGGTGTATCTGTAGCTACATTATACTTACTTACTTTTGCTCAATGTTAGAGTATCTTTTTTTAAAAGATTTTATTTATTTATTTTTAGAGAGGGGAAGGGAGGGAGAAAAACATCATTGTGTGGTTTCTTCTCGCACGCCCCCCACTGGAGACCTGGCCTGCAACCCAGGCATGTGCCCTAGACTGAGAATCAAACCAGTAACCCTTTGGTTCTCAGGCCTGTGCTCAATCAACTGAGCCACAACAGCCAGGGATATCAGGGTATCTTTTAACAGGACAGTAAGGTAACCATGTATTTATTATTAAACATTTTGTGTTTGGTCTTTTTCTATAAACTGCCTGATTTTTACCTCTGTTTTTTGTCCTTTACCATCATTTTAAATATTTTCTTTAGTCTTTATGTTATCTTTACATTTTTCTTATCTGTTTAAAGGTTTTCTTTAACTTTTTCTTCTGTAATATGAAAGCTATATAAGTTTTTTTGTTCTACTAATATATATTTTTGTGTCTTGAAATAAATTGACTAATCCTCATTTTGATAATTTATTGACACTGGAAATGAGACATTATTTATTGTTTTCCCTTATGAAGAATGGGAAAAGCTGCTCACATACATTTTTTGACTCTGCTCCAACTATCTCTTCACAAAAACTTTAGCTGGTAGGCACTGGAATTTTTAATGCTCTCAGTAAGTTGAATATGGTAATAGTCTTTCAAGAACTTTAACATGCACATTTTGTCCAGGCACAATATTTACCAGATTAATTTATAAATAGTTTGATTTTAAAATGGATTCTTTGCCCACCGCCAGCATACCATGAGCTCTCTATCCATGAGGATCTCCATGAAATCACGGAGGAGTGATGAGCTCCCAGAGCTGGGAAGAGGGGACCCCTCGAAGGTAGTGGGGCCAAGAGGTAACCCCAGAGGCTGCCCATTGTGCATGCACTTTGGAGAATGGCCGGGACAGCGGAGAGAGAGCTTGACGGCATCCCTGACATAGGGAGAACTGGAGAAAAGCTGTAGAGATAAGAGTTGGAAAGCAAAATTAAAAGTGGAGACTTCAGGTTGTGAACAGGGAAAGATAAGGCTTAAAAACTAAATTGCTGGCCGATTTTGGAGGTTCTGAGGGACAGGCTAAGGGATGTGAACTTGACTCTGTAGGAAACGGGAGGCTTTGGGGTCTCTGAGCAAGGACGTGGATGGCACTACCCTGATCTGCTTCAGGGGGGCCTTTCTTCTTCCTGTTTAAAGACAGGATTTTAATTGCTAGTTGATGGTTAAAAATAGGTGTTGGTTGGCTTGTTCTCAGGAACAACTAACTCTTTGCCTTGTATCAAGATATTGAATATGTTGGTTTATTAAGTTTAGATGGTGGGGCCTACAAAGATGAAAACCGATTATTGCAGAAATATAAACAAAACACAGCTTCCTCCAATGCAGGCTGGCTGCATTGTTTGACTGAAACAATTCAGATGTAATATTGACATCGGAATTGACTTTTACTCAGAGGACTCTCACCAGACTCACTGGTTCAAATCCCAGCTCGGTCACTCTTTGTTAAGTGATCTTGGGAAGTTACTCCACCTCTTTTTGACTCAGTTTCTTAATATGTAAAATGGAGGTACTAATAGTATGTATCTTTACATATAAAGTGCATTATTAGGTGCTTGATACATGGTGGTTATTAATAGCAATTGTTCAACTTGTGAATATTTTTTACTCCATTAATGCTCATGTAATGACAGTCCACTCATGACAAACCTTGACGTGGCCTGGCTGGAAGGGGAGAAACCCGCATTTATGGAGCGTCTGCTACACACCAAGTAGCATCCTCACTACAACTACTTATTAAAAACTTAGGATTCTCTGGGCACGGTGCCAAGTGGTTCACGTATGTTATTTATTATCTTTACTTGGCTGACGAGGAAACTGAAGCTCAAGGAGAGTCCTGAGAAGTTTATCTAAGATCATGCTCACCTAGCTAATTAAGAGATAAAATTCCAACTGAGGTATGTGCAATATCAAAGCTCAAATTAATTCCACTCAGGGAGGAATGGAAAGCGTTGTGTGCCGGTTGTCAGGAGGGGTGGGTGCTATTCTGTGCACCGGTCCTTGACAACTCTGTAATTTTGTGAAATTATTCCATCTTGTGCCATTCATGAAGGTGGATATGATATTATCTGTTTCGGAGTGGGCGTGAGAGTTAAATGAAGGAGTGAATGAGGAAGTGTAAAGGCGTCTGGTGTAAGGTAATCGAATGGCATCTGAGGGCCGGAAATGAAAGGCAGCCTCATCACCGTCACCCCCTCCTTCTCCTCCTCCTCCTCCTCATCATTGCCTTCATCAATAAACGTAGGGAGTAAATTAGAAAATTTCAGGAGAAAATGGGAGTTGTGTGTGAGCCTCGTATTTCAGCTCCATAGTTTTTTTCTCCAGGAAAGTTAAAAAATGGAGGAGTTTATGTGTAATATATAGATCAGGACCTAAAAGGACTTCCATGGAAAGTAAGACAGGCAGGACTTTCAAAAACAATAAACACCATGGACTTAAATGGATATTCACCCATAAATTGGATGAAATTAATTTCTCTAAATAGTTGTTGTTGAATTTTCCATATCAGTTAAATCTTCAAGTAAAAAAATTTTATTTTGTGAATCAAAAGATGGAATGCATTTTAAGAAGTAATACATGCTGAAAGTTTGAGCTGCATGTAACATTTTGAATAAATTAGAAATTACTAAACGTAGAACCTAATCACTTGTCTGTCTGTTGTAGTAAAAGGCTGGACATTGTCTGGATAAGAATTCATTAATCTCTCACTGTTTTTCAGTTATTTGCTTTAATGGGACTTTAATCATTAACCATGTATAACCATTTTCTAGATCCATATTGCCTCAACTTACTTATTACAGTTAAAACATCTCTTGAAAGAGAATAAGTCAAATAGTACGTGTGTAGATTTAGCATCTACTTTAAGACCTCTAGGAACCCACAGGGCAACCTGGGCTCTCGGAGTCGCATTGGGACCCTGGAGCCCTCTTCAGTGTGAATTTGTGCAGTCTGGTCTCTAGCACCCTCCCCGGGACAGGGAGGGCTGGGAGGGGGCAGCACGGAGCTGTGACTCCCATGGGAATACTCCTGGGCCTGTACTCCCTGTGCTGACCTAGAAACAGAGGGCATGCGGAGAAAGATATGTCTTGTAGTTCGTAATTCCAGTTTTTTTGGATTCTCATAACGGAGCCAGTGGCAGATGGAGTCTCTAATCAGGTCTAGAACTAACAACAACAACAAAAAAAAGAGAGAGAGAGAGAATGTAAGTATTACATCTTGGAGATAGATTATCGGCTTTGCCTTTGAGAAGCTTGTGCCAAGAAAGTGCCAGCTGGGAAACACTTTCCACCCTTTCACAGATGGGAACAGTTGTAGTTGCATTTTCTTTGTCTACGGAAGACTTTCTGAAAGGCTGACAATGCCCAATCAAAGCTTGAACTCCACGGCCAGGAAGATGGCCAGGCCACAGATGCCGCAACTTCTGCCAGGACAGGATTGCAATGACAGCTTTGAGAAGTGTGTTATCAGGAGTACCATCAGACCCCCGGCTCAGGGCCTGAGGGGTCTCTCAAGCAGCAGTGCACGGCTGAACGGGGGCGGGTTTGTTACCTGGAAGAGCTGAGTGAACAGCTGTGGCCCCTAGACAGAACTAGCTCCATGTTGCCTCCCACTTCTTTCAGCCGCTTAGATGTTTGCACGCCCCCCCCCCTGCCTCGCTCGAGGCGTCTTTGAGCCTGGGCTCCAGTCACTTTTTGTCCTTCAGGCTTGACCTCCACCCAACAGAAGGCGTGGCACAGAATAGCCACCTCCTCCACATGACGGGAAGCCAGACATTGTGTCTGAGTTATCATGAGTTCACGGAAGGAAGGACAGGAGGTCAGCCTAGGGTACGATTATGAGAGGACAGTCGTCACATTCTCACGGTTTTCTATGTGCGGCATATTCAGGGCAAGGGCTGGACTCGGATTGTGAAGAAGACTCAGAAATTCTCTGACCAATGAATTTCAGGACTGGAGGGGTCCCCCTGTACTGGTAAGGCCCCACACTCTCTCCTCCAAGGGCCCCCTCCTCTGAGTGTGTACATTTGAATGACCCCAGTCCCTTCTCTGCCCTCCCAGCCCTAGGGACGGTGGCTCCTCCTTGCAGTGACCACCCCCATGCCCCTCATTTTCATTTTCAGTTCTCCAATATGTAATTAATGTCATTTTGTGTTAAATTATTTCTGCAAAAATAACTGGTGTCATCGCCGCCCCCGTGCTGAGCACCCGCAGAGACAAGCCTGGGAGAAGGTCACTGATAGGAAAGTGAAAGGTTCTTATTTCTCGTTAGCGTCAGAATTATCCTCCCAAACCGGATCTGTGTTCTAATACTATTCAAGTAATAAATGGTGTTTTGAGGGGAAGATATTACCACCGAAAGGATGGAGACTACACGTTGTAAAATAAATGATACTAAACTATGAAAACCATAAAATAGAACTGTCTGAATTACAGAGGTTAACATGATAAAAAGGAAACAAATGTGAAAGGAATTCTTAAAACAGATGATTGAGAATGTACTAAGGAAAGAGATAAAAATGAATCAGATGTAATATACCTTATTATTTCAATTATATGTGTGAGCAGAAAAAGGCAAACAAGTAAACGTATATTGAATGTTTGTCTGACGGTGAACATCAGCAGATGTAGTTGCGTACATGTCGTTTTGGGAAGACAAATTTAGTTCTTTTTCTTGGAAATGAAGGCTGTAAACACGACAGAGATAGCTCATCTTTGTGTCCGGGATTCACGGGGCTAGTGATCTAGTTGCTCTTTTCGTTAACACGGAAACACAATTATCCTTTTATTATTTAAACTCACTAGCATTACCTATTTTAGAATAATTAGATGATATAAATAACCCTAAAGTCATATCACCCAGGCAGATGCTAACATTGCTCTCTTGGTGTGTGTTCTCTAGACATTTTTCCATGTGGTTATGCATGTGTGTTCCCTATTTCTAGGTTTATTTGGACACTGTCAATGCTCTTAACTGTTTCTTTCCTTGAAGTATATCCTGGAGACGTGTTCCTCCTCACTGAGAATTGCACAGGGGTTCTGTTGCCCTATTGCTGGTTTCTCTCAGGTTCACCCCCCGCGTTTCACTGCTCTGACCCGAGTGGCCAGGGGTTAGACTCCCTGCCTCTGTTCTGCTCCGGGTAGACTCACCAGCAGGAGGAAACCTGGGGTATTTCTCAGCCTCTCCTTCTGCATTGTGTTACTTCTGACAGTACCTGGTCTCTTGTTGGCCCCAGCCGGCATGGGGCAACCCTTTCCTCTGTGGTCCCGGGTTCTTCTGGAGCCCTGGCTCCCACAAGGAAGCCTCCACCTCCAGCCCCAGGGACAGCACCTCCTCTGTCCTCAGCCCAGTCTCAGGGCCAAGCACTTGCTGCTGCTGCCCCTTTGGCCTTCTCCTTTCCTGTGTCACCTGTCCAACCCATCCCCTGACTGGACTGGGACTGGGGGTGATTCCCTTGTGGAAACCCTTTTCATTTTAGGGATCGGCCATGATATCGATGTATTTAACATCGCTGCGTTATTGAATACTCGGATGTTTCACTGTTGTGCCGTTATAAACAGAGCTACAGCAAACATCTTGGCTGTTAGTCTAACGACATCTTTTTTTTTAAATTCTTTATTTTATTGATTATGCTATTACAGTTGGCCCATTTTCCCCCTTCACTCCCC
>PVIA01011834.1:0-41748 GCA_004024845.1 Tonatia bakeri
AGTTTTTTGATCCACTCATTTACTGATGGGCATCTAGGTTGCTTCCAGCACTTAGCTATTGTAAATTGTGCTGCTATGAACATTGGGGTGCAAAGGTTCTTTTGGATTGGTGTTTTAGGATTCTTAGGATAAAGTCCCAGCAGTGGAATTGCTGGGTCAAAAGGCAGACCCATTTTTAGTTTTCTGAGGAAGTTCCATACTGTTTTCCATAGTGGTTGTACCAGTCTGCAGTCCCACCAACAGTGCACTAGGGTCCCCTTTTCTCCACAACCTCTCCAACACTTGTTGTTTGTTGTTTTGCTTATGATGGTCATTCTGACTGGTGTGAAGTGCTACCTCATTGTGGTTTTAATCTGCATCTCTCTGATAGCTAGTGATACTGAACATCGTTTCATGTGATTTTGGATCTTCTGTTGTCCTCCTTGGAGAAGTGTGTGTTCAAGTCCTTTGCCCATTTTCTAATTGGGTTGCTTGTCTTCTTAGAGTGGAGTCGTGTAAGTTCTTTATATATTTTGGAGATTAAGCCCTTGTCTGAGTAATCATTGGTAAATATGTTTTCCCAGACAGTTGATTCTCTTTTTATTTTGATACTGTTTTCTTTAGCTCTGCAGAAACTTTTTATTTTGATGAGATCCCATTTGTTTATTCTTTCCTTTATGTCCCTTGCTCTAGGGGACATGTCTGTAAAAAAGTTTTTGTGTGATATATCTGAGATTTTCCTACCTATGTTCTCCTCTAGTACTTTGATCACCATTAGTAATTTAAATTGTTACTTTAGACTTCAGTGAAGTAGCAGGGTCATGAAGCATGTATCACTTGGATTTAGGGGGAAAGAGCAACCTCAACAGAAACTGGATCTGGAGAGAAGGTTCACACGTGTAAGACCTGCACTAAGCACTTAACTCTGATAAGAAGTTGCAGAGCAGCCTCAGAGGCCCTCTGCCAGTTCTTTATTGAGCAGTGCCCTCACAGAAGGAGCTTCTTTCTGCCGAACAAGTGTTTCTTGACCGCATTTCCCACAGCGATATGCCTGTGTTTATGGTGGAAGCAAAGTGTTCCTTCCGCTCCCCTGACAGCGCAGAGACGAAGCAGAGAAGAGATGTGTCAGGGCGCCCACTTTATCCCTGGCTCCCTCCCTCCCCCTCCCCCTCTCCCTCTCTCTCTGTCTCACTCTGACAGGCAAGCTGCCAGGGCCTGTCTGCGGAGGGCGGATGGCTAATTGTGGTTTTCCTCTGCAGATTGTGGGTGACGCAGTCGGCTGGGGCTTCGTGGTTCGAGGAAGCAAGCCGTGCCACATCCAGGCCGTGGACCCCAGTGGCCCTGCAGCCGCGGCGGGAATGAAGGTACTTCCCACAAAGAAGTGTCTGAATACCTCTCGCTTTATTTTATCATTGGTGGTGCCATCTGTCCTTTCGCACCCTAAGTGTTCGGTCCCGTTTTGTCAAGTTCCCTTTTCCCTTTCTGAATGGGGCTGAAATGGAGCCAAGAGCGGTTGATGCAGCAATGAGAACGAAAAGTTTTCCTTTCCCTCCAGCGGAGCCTTCTTGGTCTCCAAACCTCCCTTGGTTTTTCACGTTCCTTCCCTTAACCAACACTAAGCATGAAAAAAGAGTTTCTTTTGGCTTAAATCTTGTATAGTAACTGCACTGCTTCTGTTCCATACGAAGCAGATCCCTGAGGGTGGGTGCAGCCAGCAGAGCGCGCCCGACCACAGAAGCAGCAAAAAGTGAGGAAAAGAGCACACAAATCATGGAATGTGGAAGAACTGGGGATTCACATTCTGGTTCTGCTGGTCTAGCTCATTGACTTTGAATGAGTTCCTAACATCTCGGAGCCCGTTTCCTCCTCTCTGGAATGATAGCCACATTCTTCTGCAGCTTTAGGAATTAAATGCAGCTTGATGAAGTACAAAGAACCACACGAACATCAAAAAAATCGAATGAATTGTGTGAGATTGTAAAAATAACTTCCATGTATTTTTAATACTAAAGTAGTGCATACATAGTCGAGAGAATTTGGAAAGGACAGACAAGCAGAAAAGGAAAAGATAATTGTCTAATCTCTCCTAACTCAGAGATAAGCAGTTAACACTTCAGCAGCTTTACTGAAGTATGATTGACGTACAATAAAGTGTAGCGCGGTTAGCATTTTAGTTTACATGCTTCCAGACCTCTTATATGGATGTATGCATATGTGTGTGTATATGTACACAAACATGCACTATATACATCTGTATACACACACACACAAATTGTTTTTATACCAAAATGTGAACCGAGAGGATGTTGACTGCATTGGTTTCCTGTTCCCAAAACACTTTTTATCTAGCATAGTTTTTTTTTCTTTTTTCTGTCATCTGTAAAACATTCCACAGAGGACATTTATCTCATGATTATCTGGGACCACAGAGGGATGCAGAAGGCTTGAAGGCTACAGATTCCTCCCCTCTGCATTTCTTCAGTACTTTTATCCTCCGCCGCCAACCCTTTTCCTAGAGCAGTCAACCAGGAGAGCACCAGGTGTGACCTGGGTCTGCACAGCTCTGATTTCCAGCACCTTCCCTCTGGCATTGCTGTATTTGCTGGAACAGAAAGGCGGGAGCAGAAGCTGCCTCATGGGAGCGCGGAGCACAGGTTACTGCCAGTCTGGGGGATCAGGGCTGGTGTGATTCGAGGGTGACTCTGCACCCCCACCCCCACCCCAAGTCAACACCTCCTTCACACGGGGAGGCACAGTTTCCCCCGGGTCCTGTGCTCTGTCTGGATAAGTTCCGGAAGCCTTGTTGGCTAAGGGGGTCTGTGTCAGAGGCTCTTCCTGGGCTCTGCAGTGGGCTCAGCACCAAAGGAACCCAGAGCAGAAAAGTTGGCCAGGAGCATCCAGGCTGAATGTTTGTATTTGCGCCGAGGCTGATTTGTTCATTTTCTAATGGAACTCTTGGCTGTGGGGAGAGTTTTATGTTTTATTTCCATGGTAAAGCACCTAGGATAAATGATTTTTGGCTGAGTGCTTTAGTCCTGAGCATGCACTTGCTTGCCGTGGGGCCTCGATTTAAGCTTGTTTCCTTTGGGGGAAAGCAAGGGATTGAAATTGCAGCTACAGACCTTGTTTTGCTTGGTCAATGTGTTACATTGATTTGAGTGCATCCTTATTGACTTAATCAATGAGTTAATTAGCTTATTAATTAAATCAATAAGTTAATCATCATTGATTAACACACATATCTGATGTAGGTAATGTCAACTGATTAATTAGTTAACTCTTTAATGTAGTATACCCTGATAGGTGGGCAACCTGGCATGATTTTTTCCAACTGCATAACCTCATATTTCACGTGGTTCATATCCTGAGTTTCCCAGGGCGTGCACAGTAGTTTTCATATGTTGTAGAGCAGTGCGGAATTCACGAGAGCCACGTTTCCAAAACTGCGCTGCACAGCTCTCTGGTCCGACAGAATATCCTGTCCTGAGGTTCAGTGATCAAAACAGTTTTAAGCTCCTGTACACATTATTCTTGTCTTGGAAATTCAGAGAGCACGTTAGCCTATTATGAAGTCTGTTAAATCCAGCAGCGAAAAAAACTGTTTGCATTGCCTATCACAGCATTTTGTCATTTAATAGAAAACACATCAGTGGCGTCTTAAGATTGTTACGACATGGCACTGTATATAGCTGTTCTAAGGATCCGCTTTTGGTCAAACTCTGTATTGGAATGAATGGATAGTAGAAATGCAGGCACGATTTTGAATTTACTGTTGGTGAAGTGCAAACGACAGGGAATATCCTGCCCTTCCATGGACTTTATTCAAGTCTGTGGACTGTATGTAATCATTCAAGTCACCCAGTACATTCTTTTCTTATAGAAAACACTGAATAAATTATTTCCAGTTTTGCCATATGTGCCGGTTATAGAGTAACCCCATTCACCTGAAGAGCTGTGTGTATAACCCAGTACTGGAGGTGGCTTCCGTTGACCCCTCACTCCCGCATGGCCTTGTGTGGAAACCTGCAGGGTGGCGAGTGTGGTTGCGGTGGGTGGGGACGTGGGTGCCAACCCTGAGGGGCATGCCCTGACCTGGCAGTGATTGAGCTGCTTGGTCCGGCTGGTAGCAATTGTCCAAAACTCTGACCAGAGGCTTCCCCTTAGCACCTCTGACAGGCAAGAGCTGGCCCAGGACAGTGCCAGGTACCCCTGCTTTGCCTTAGTAGCTCTTTGTGCTGCAGGCTGCCACCAGGTTGTGAACCCCCCGTTTCCTGCTCTCCAGCAGCAGAGCCTGCAGGTGGGCCTTGGGCGTCTCTGCTTCCAGCGGGGTTCTTCTGCTCTCACTGTGGCTGCGTCACTTCACCGCCTTCTCACGTGTACTGTTTCTCTCTCTTCATTCCACCTATTTATGGGCGTGGGGAAGTATTAACATGTGGGCCACCAGTATGTGGAAAGCACAGGCCTCGGACTGAGGAGACAGGGTGCCACTTTCCCCCTATGAACACTTCTAGACCTTTCCATGCCCCAAGAAGAGCTCTGTGCCTGGTTGAAATGGAAACCTTAGTCAGTTATGAGGGGAGACCCTCAGGTGCCTGTTGAAATTTATGTCTGTAGAAAGTCTAGAAGAGCTCTACAGATAATGGGTCTTTAAGGAGAGTGATAAGGTATATCACAATTCTTTTCTGGATTGGAGTAGAAAAATCTGTGACCTTTGTGCCTAGACCACCTGACCCCCATGTACCCAGCACAGTTCATGCCTGCGGCCTCTACATAGCTGACCTTGGCTTGCGGGGGCCAGACAGGCAGCTGAGCCACAGGACAGGCTTGCCTGAGATGCGGGTAAGTGTGCAGAACAGGGAGGCTTCCAACCTGACTTCAGTTGTCAGTGGAATTGAGTTTTGGTGTTTTGATCACATACTAAACTTTTGCACTGTTTCAAGCTTGTTTGAAAATTGTGCCTTTACTCCACTGTTTCTCCTCTTTCCTTCGATGAGCTTTTCCTCTTCACCAGTAGCAGCATATCTGTTCCGGGAGAACGAAAAGGAAGCCGGTGTCACAAGAAGCTCCAGACTAGAACCTGATCTTTCCTGTGGTCTGAATCGAGACCCACATAAAAGAGAGAGCAATTCGTCACAGCTTTTTTAACAAGTTACTGTGTCATTTCATAATACTGTCCTCCCCTCCCATGCTCATAAAATAACAGCTCTGCTATCACTGAAATTCTCATGTGAGCCAGCATCTTTGGATTTGGAGTCATTCTTATTTTGAAGGTTCTTTTACTTTAAAAAATGATGAACTATATAAACCTCCAGTATAGAGACATTTCCTTGGCATTATAACTAGAATGGAGAATGCAATATGGGAATCAGCAAAAACTGAGTCAACCCATGTAGTCAGTGCGTTTTTATCTAGAAGAGGGTGGTTTTCTCTGGCAACTCTCCACCCATCCTGAAATTGTATAGGAATTGTATAGCAGTAGCTTCTGGTCCAAGGAGGAGAAAAGAGGAGGAACTAGAATTTATCGAGTGCCTTCTGCTTGCCTGACCCTGTGCCGTGCCAGGCCCTTTCCTTACGTGAATTCATTTAATGTCAGCATCCACACACTGAAGTCTTAGAGGAAGAAACCTGATCCAGGAGGTGGAACTCTATTTCTTACCTCTTCTTTCTGTTTTGAAAGGGATAAGATTTCTTCCAAAGATATTCCACAGGCTACCATTTAATAACTGTCACTTAAACATGGCTTCATATCACAATCTTTAACAACATCTTCTATTCTTTCTTTAAAAAAATCACATCAATTTTCAAACCATTTCTGGACAACATTACCATAACCTTATTTTACATGATCTTCTAGGAGCTTTTCTGCAGTTTAATGGAGGCAGGTTTTTTTTAAATTTCACAAATAGATCATAATCTTGCCTCTGTCTGCCCCTCAAGCAAATCTAATTAAGTGACTCTGGCACTTAAAATCTTCTAATAGCTTCTCATTAGGATAAGTTCCAGACTTTTTCTATGGCCTACAGAGTCCTGTGATCTGGGTGCTGGGCCATTCATTACCTTATCTACTGCCCTGTTTTGCTTACAGCACCATTGGCCTTGCCCCGAGGCTGGACCACTGGTCCTGTTGTTGTGATTCAAGTGTCAGATTACGTGTCAATTTGGGGGGGAATCCTTCCTTAAATACCCTTTGATATTCTCCCTGTCTTCCTCCAGTAGCTGTTTATCATAATCCCATTTGATTTTTTTAAAGCATACTGTTTATCAGAATCTGATAATAGTACTTCGATGTTAAGTATCTGCCCATCTCCAGTAGCTCCATAAGTGGAGAGACTTTGTCTGCCCAGAAAACTGTATTCCCGGAACTTGGCAGGATCCCTGGCATTTAGTAAGTGCTAGAAGCAAATCTGGTGAGTGATCCAAGGAATGGGTGTTTCTACAGAAAGGCTAAGGAAATTCACTCCGTGCACCTCTGCGTGGTGTCCCCACATACTTCACACACATTACTTCTGATTCTTCTTACATCTCTTGAAGGTGGGGCTGGTGGGTAGTGTTCTCCTTACTTTTTAAATGAGGAAATCAAAACCCAGCTCATATCTTCCCCAAGATCACCCAGTTTGAAAATGTCAGCACTAGATTCAAATCTGGTCTCTATCCCAAAGCACTGATGAGGCTTCCTGTTGCATTATTTTGAAACAAAAAACCAAAAACAAAAAAGAAACCCATGAGGCAGAGGTCAGTAGATGATAAATTCCAACTGAACTTTAAACGCCTTGAACACAGTTCAGGGACATACCTTTCATGTCCCTCAAGGGAGAATTTGTGTTCAGTTCAGAAGGAATTGTTTGTTACGTGGTCACATGGTCACCTGTGCTGGCTCGAAGAAGGTCAAATAAATAATTCTTACTCTTGGCCCCAGCCTCTTACTTAGGTCAGGACTAGAATTTTCAGGTCATCCAAGTGAAAGATGCCAAATATTCAGTTCTGTTAGTTTAGTGAAATGCTTGTCAGAGCAAACCACTCGGCCTTCAGACTGGGAAGGAATTTGAGCCTCACTTACAAATAAGGAATGAAAGATAATTCTTTATTTTTTTTTTGGAAAGTTTTTTTTTTCTGGTGGGAATAATTAAATCCTGTGAGAAGCAGTATTCAAGTGTTCGCGCAACCCCCTGTCAACCCTCAGAGGGATTTCAGAACTCCTGGCCCCTTTTCTTGTTTCCGGCCGTGATGAATTGATGGATGTGGACTTCTGGGGCCTTTTTTCTCCCTTTGTTTCTTTGCACATTAATACAAAAACAGAACTACCTGAGTCAGAGTAAGAAATTAGTGGTCATTGTGTTCCTTTCCTCCCCATTCAAAATTTGTATTCCTCATAGGAAAAAATGTCAAAATCCTGCTTTTGGTCTTTCCTCCCCATGGTGACAAACCTGTGGATTTTATGGACTTTTCTTCCTGAGCCCAGAGAGCCCACACTGGGTGAGCCATCTGACATTTCTAATTAATTTAGCCAAGACAGCTTAGGCACTGAAATGGCAAGTTGTGGGCTGATGATCAACATAGGTGAAAACCAAGATGCATTCCGTGACGTTTCGCACGTAGCTCCTCGCCAGTTGAGTTCAGGAGAGTCATACGGGGGGGACAGCGGGGCTGCCTTCGGCGGTGCGATATGTCTCACTCTAGCGGTGGTGGCTGCGTCTCCCAGTCAGCCAAAAGGTGGGGTCCGTGCTGCTTTGCTCACCATGGGGCATGGCTGGGAGTGGGGAGAGGGCCGCCCTGCCCGTGGGGGCTCTGCCAGCACAGGGGGCCACTCTCAGGGACTCCGCTTAGATCACCTTTCTGCCCTGCACCCTTCCTTAGTCGTCCAGGCCCGACTCCGATGGCCCTCGGGAAGATGGGATCCTCTGCATGGTGCTTGTGCCATCAGTGTTCACGGACCACCTACCACATGCTAGACATTCGGGTAGGCCTTCGTGGGTGGGGTTCACAGCCTAGAGTGGGAAAGGGACACTCATCAGATAATTCCACTCCTAAACGTAGAATTATAAACTGAGGTAAGAGTTTCTCATTTTTGTGGGGCTATGGGAGGGAGGATGGGGAGCAGTCCCCCGAGGAAAGGATGTTCGAGCTGAAATCTAGAGAATAAACAGAAATCAATGAAGCCTGTGCGTATCTGTGCCCCCAGTGTGTTTACTGGTGTGTTCTGTGCGCGTGTGCACGCACATGACTGAACTGTGTTCACGTGTGTGCCGGGATGCGCAAACACGGAGGATTTCGGCCACATAGAAGAAACCCAGAAGGGGCCGTGATTCCCGAGAAGAAAAGAATGAAAGCTGAGACTAGATTGCAGGGTGAGGAGAATTTTGGAAGGAGGGGGGCGGTAAGTTGGAGCAGGGTCTCTCAACCTGTTTTTTATGATCTTCCCCTGAAGGAGCCTTTTTAGGGCATTTCTTTTCTTGATCATCCTTCCCCGTGAGATTCAGATACTACAGGCATACTATAGGTACCTGTGTATATACTGTGTGTCTGTATGTGTATGTATATACATTTGTGTGTGTGTGTGTGTGTGTGTGTGCACACAATACACACACTTAAAAGTCCCTTTTTTCCCTTTGGGGGCTAGGTCACCTGCAGTGAGAATGAATGAGTCAGGGGAGGAAAGGTCAGGAGCTTTGTAAAATTGTGTGTTAAACTGAGTCATAATTTCTGTGTGACAATGTAAAGAAATTTTTTACCGGTCCCGGCCATCCCGGGTATTCATCGGCTGTGGCTATTCATTAAATAGTCGTAATACACAGAATCTACCATGAATCTGTGGGGATAATAGACAACATGGCTAATCCTCTAGTGGGGAGAGCCCTGTTCCTTTGTCCCAGTGGGTTTTTATTGAGAAAGTAGACACAGTTTGTGGATTCACAGTCTGGCAAAAGGGATCAAAGGGAACAGGTAACTTAGATGCTAACAGAGTCCCTGTTGTGATTCCGGGCAGAGATTGGAGTTTTATCATATGAAAAGGACTACATGGCTTAAAGGGTTAGTTTTGGTTTCCTGTCTGTACTTTCAAATTCGAAGTTAATAACATCCTCCAGCAAACAGATCTCACAGGATCTTGCATATTCTATGTCCCGGGCCTGATTACCCCGGGGATCTGCCGTCTCCGGTCTGAGCTGCCCCTTTGGCTGTTTGCTTAGCCCTGAGAAGGGCAGGAGACAGAGGCACCAGGAGACTTGGAATTCTCACATCTAAGTACAAAGACTCAGGCTAAGAGGGGGCAGAAGTTGATGTTGATCACCCCTTTCTTTCCACAGCCCCTTCATTTCCACAGCCTTGTGAGTCTTATTCCAGAGGCCTTTACATGGTCAGTACCTGTCTTAGGTCACCCCTTATTAGGGAGTCTTACCCGTCATTGGTAAACTGGTCAAGCATTTAAAGGCCAGGCACAGAACAGGCAGCGTTCATGCCAGGGGAATAAGTTTTTGTCTCCTTAGTGGCTCCTGGTCTGGAGGTCTCTCACTCAGCCTAAGTCACAGGCGGTCACAGCTTCCTGAGACCAGGCAGGGCGGCCCTCAACATGACAAAACGCACAGCTTTTGAGTGTGTAGGTGTGTAAGTTTTGTCGAACTTACACACCTGTGCACCTAACTACCAGGCAGACCGTAGCCCATTTCCCACGCTGCAGAGATTTCCCTCTGTCTGCCTGCCAGCCAGTCCCCTCCCCCTGGACGCAAGCTCTGTTGTCATTTCTGTTACCAGAAATTAGTCTGGGATTTGGGAGTCAGACAGAATCCTGGCTGTGCTCCTCAGGCCTCTCTGATGTTTGGACTTTCCTGAGCTCCAACCTTTCCAGTCTAAACTGCCTTTGCCTTATGCCCCAAGAATTCTGCCCACTCCTCCCATTTGCCCCATGTTGCCGCTCTCCAGCTTATCCAGACAGCCACTGCCACTCTTGGCTGGGTACTGAGGATACCAGGTCCTTGTTGACTGACTGCATCTGGCAACCCTATTCCCAGAATGCCCTCCACCCCCACTTTCAGAAAGCCCCAGGAGCATCGCTGACTTTGTGCCAGCCATTCTCCTGCCCTCCGTTGGACCCGTCATGTTTTCTCTCTCTTGTGGCCAATCCTGTGCTCACCAAAGGCTCCTAGTTAGTTCCCAGTGTGTGCCTGACGCTGGGTCCTATGATGAAGGCCAAGGGCATGGTGTCAGACACGGATGTTTGAGTCCCAACTGCACCCCTTCTGAAGGGCCAGGATAACTACTTAACTCTGCTCTAAGCCTCAAATGCTTCACCTCCCAAGTGGTGCTTCTAATAGTCAAAACAGGTCACAAGGCCTCTGGGAGCTAGGTGTGCAAGACAGTAGCTGCTTTTCAAAAGGGAGTGTCTGGGTGGTCCCATCAGGGAAATCAAAATGCAAAACCTTTAGGCAGACATCTGAGCAAAGGCTACCTCTGTTTGCCAGAAATTCCAGTTGGTAAAATCATGGATCACCGTGACTGACAGTGGGTCAGACGGGTGAGTCCCTAAGGCCACCGCGCTTCTCTGCGGGCAGCTCCTCCCGATCGGAATCATCCCCTCGGCACTCACGGGACTGGAAATACAAGCATGTAACACACCGTGGGACCTTGGCTGGTATCTACTAGTACTTGAGTCCAGTCATGAGAATGAAACCACACAGTAATTTAACAGGGAAAGTAGAATGCAAAGAATTCATAACTGTAATGTGAGATTGGCTACTGAAAAGAGAACCCTAAAGAATGTAGCAAAAGCCAGTAAGGGAGCCGCCACTACACTTAGCTGAGATGGCACTCCCTCTCCCCCCACCTCCTGCCACTAACGGGTGAAAAAAATAGTCAGAATAAACACTCCATAAATGGTTGTAGGTATCAATTATTGTATTGATTGTTACAGTCATTGTGTTATTCTGCATCTTCTAGATGATTCTTGCTTAAGTCAGTCTGAATTTATAAACATTGTAACACAAAATTATAAAACAGTAGCCAAAATGGGATATTGTGGGGTTCTATGTAATCATGTGCTTCTGCCTTATTGTACTTGTGTGATGTTGCAAATCTCTCACTTTCTTAGAAATCCCGAACGTCCATTTTTCACCTTAAAATGGCAATGAGAATGGCCGCATGACGTAACTGAGGATAAATAAGAAAATATGTACGAAGTGTCAGGCCCTGCCTGTCACGTGGTGGACATTCAGTGAGCATCATCTAACATAGTTCATCAGGTGTCAGGTGCATCGATTATAAGATAAGACTCAATTGCAGAGCTGTTCAAAGGTGCATCTTAGCACCAACCGTGGCTGGCATTACATGAAGTCCCAGCCCCGCGGACTGCTGCCCTTGTATCCGTGAGCTTCTTCTTGCTTACTCCTGAGCTTGTTTGACACCGAGTTGAAACTCAACACTTTTATTCACAACTGTAGAAAAAGTCATCTTTTACAAAGCAAAGACATGGCAAACTCTGGGAACATTGTGGTGTAATCCTGAGCTGCTCCTGAACTGATCTGCTCCAGACTCTACTTTGGGCTTTCTCTGTGCTGGATCCCTGGAAATGCCTCCAGGTGTAAGGTCAGGGGGTGCCTCCCCCCACCCCCGCCCCCACCACCACCATCAACACTGCCAGACTGGCCTGTACCTGAGATAAATTCAAAACTTTCCCAGCCAAGGCTGAGCATCTGTTTCCAAAGCTGTACTCCTGGATTTATTCATGACCAAACCAAGTATCTTGGAAAGTAGGATAAATATAATAGTGTCTTTACTGTCGCTGCTGGTGTGTGACTTGCTGAAGATCCCCCAGTTTGGAGCCTTATATCAGCCCTATTAGGCACCTTTATGAATGACATAAAATTCTTCAAAACAAGGGTTAAGACAAGTGTTTCCTGGTCATGTAAGAGCTGGAAGGAAGTCAGTCCACAGCTCGGGTATGTTTCTGTGGTCTCTAGTCGCCTGTTTTGTAGTTTTACTTGGCTCAGCTGCCATTGCCAAGGTCACTTCACGGTCTCGGATGGCTGCTGGAACTCTAGCCTTTAGATTTGCATTCCAGTCACTCACAAAGGAAGAAAGGGAGGAGAAGGGCACTATTGTCACTTCCTGGAGATATTTTATTGACCAGAACGTGACCACACACAGCCACGTTCACCTGCAAAGGAATCTGGGATATATTGAGTTTATTCTGGGTGACTATTATGGGTTGAATTGTGTTCACACACAAAAAAAGATATATTGAAATTTTTCCCTGGCCAGTGTGTCTTAGTTGGCTGGAGTGTCATCTCATGCACCAAAAGGTCACAGGTTCAGTTCCTGGTGAGGGCACATACTTAAGTTGCGCGTTTGGTCCCTGGTTGGGGTACATATGGGAGGCAACTGATCATTGTTTCTTTCTCACATTGATATTTCTCTCCCTCTTTCTCTCTCCCTTCCTTTTTCTATAAAATCAATAAATGTATCCTTGGATGAGGATTCCCCCCCAAAAAAGATGTATTGAAGTTCTAATCCCCAGTACCAGAGAATGTGATCTTACTTGGAAATAGGGTCTTGACAGAGGTAATTAAGTTAACATGAGATCAGTAGGTTAGGCCCTAATTCAATATGACTGGTGTACTTGAAAAAGAGGGGGCGTGGAATTTGGAAACAGAGACAGATGCAGCATAAAGACAGACAGTGCAAAGACACACGCGGAGAAGGTGGCCATGTGGCTGGAGGGATGTCTCTACAGGCCAAGGATCATCAGTAAACACAAGAAGCTGGCAGATGAAAGAAGGGATTCACTTCAGGAGTGATCAGAGAGAGCGTAGCCCTGCTGACACCTGATTCCATACTTCTGGCCTCCGGAGCTCTGAGGTGATGCGTTTCTGTTATTTGAGGGCACCCAGTTTTTGGTATTTGTTATGGTAACCCTGGAAACTAATGCAATGGTCACATGTCCAGAAAAAAAAAAAAAGGTTCTATTAATAAACAGGGAGGGGAAAATGGACCCTGGGTACAACTTCTGTCACTGACCAGAAAAAATGGTTCAGCGGATATTTATTGAGTGTCTATTGCATGCGAAGTCTCATGGGGACCCAGTGGGGAGCAGAGCCAGTGAGGTCCCTGCCCCCATGGAGCTTCAGGTCTAGTGATGGGTCAGGTACCAGTTATTCAAGCCAGTATTTAATTATCAACTGTGATATGTATGTTTGGCAGGAACATCACTGGGTGCAAGACCTGGAGACTCAGATGGAAATTTTTGTATGTTTGCACAGTTCATGCATTTTCAAAGTTCCAAACTTCTATAAAGTCATGTGCCAAGTCTATGATTTTGCTTTTAAGCTGCAGTTTCGTAGTTCTGCCCACCGTTTCTTTCCTACCAGGTGAAATCCAACATTGTTGATATTACCGTCACAGCTGTGGTTCTCAGAGGGACAGCAGTTGGGAAACAGTGACTTGACAGGGACAACACAGGACAACATTCACCGCGCAGGGCAGCTCACTGGAGCAGGAACTAGGGATGTTGAGTTGATTGAATGCTTTGTTTTGCACATTCCTGTTCCTCCCCCAGGCTCTTCCATCTCAGTAAGTAATCATTACCATCCTCCTGGTTGTTTGGGCCAGCAGTCATGCTTCCTTTTTCTCTTCTCCCTCCAATTCAAGATACTTCTAAAGTGTATCTCAAATGTGTCTGTTTTTCATCTCCCCAAATCCAAACCCCTGTCCTCTCACCAGGACTACAGGGGTTCTGACTGGTCCGCTCACATCTGTTCTTGCAGCCTCATAACCCGCTCCCCACCCTGCAGCCACAGGAAGTCTGGTTCTGCCGCTCTCCTCTTTGAGATCCTTCACTGGTTCCACATATCCATTTAGGAGAAACTCTAAGAGCCCTACCATACCCTACACAGTCCCACGTGATCTGACTCTGCCTGGCTTTCGGATCTTATCTTCTCCACTCCCCTCCTTGCTCACCTCCGTTATCACCTTTCCGTTTCTCAAACCAGTGACTGTCTTCTCTTCATGAAGGACTTTGGAACGAGTCATTCCTTCGTCCTAGGATTCTCTTGCCCTGGCTTCTCACAGCATGGCTCCTTATCTTGTACACCTCACCTTACTTGTCTCCTCCTTTTTGTGTGGGATGGAAATTCTTCATAGCACTTCGGTTCACATGTCATTGGCTGGAGTTGTGTTGTGCGGTCACTTCACAGGGGGCTGGAAATGTGAGTATTTCATTTTCCAGCTTTGACAGGGCAAGGGAAAGGGAGGCTGGGGTGTGGTAAGGTGAATCAGGCCTCCAGTACCTGCCAGAGCCCTCATTTCTCTCATACCTCCCTGTTTTCTTTTTCACAGATATGTATTTATTTTCTTTTAATCTCTCTAAGACATACACTCTGTGAATACAGGGATAATATCTAATTCTGTTTTATTGCATGCTCAGTAAATGTTTGTTGAGTCAGTAAGTTAATTTCTGTGGCTAGGGACAGTGGTCACTCTAGTTCAGGCACTGTTTTTGCTTTACTGGAGTAAGAAGACTTATCAGAGTAGCAGGTAGCTAGTGAATTTCATTCTAGCAGCTTCCAAATCACATGACACTTAAAGGTGCTCAGAATTTTTTTTTAGAGTTCAGTGAATTGATTTCCTTCCTATTTCTAAGATAGTAAATAATTCCTGGAAGTTATTACCAAAGCCCCATCACTATATTCTAAGACAGATGGGCACATATAGAATGTACTGCAGCCTAGCAGCAGCAAGATGGTTTACGTGAAAATCCCTAGCATTTTGCCTGGTCCAAAGTTAGTACTTGTTTTTATTTTTTAAAAGAATTTGAGCATGTCCGTGGATGTCCACACCATATCTTTCAGTCAAACATAGACACAGGCAGCACTGAACATACTTGCATAAAAAGTTAGTTTTCCATTTAACGTTTTTGGGCACCTGTGCTGCCCTTTCAGAAGATTTTGTGCAGAACTAGGGAAAACAGTTCTAAGATAAATGTACACAATGTTTGTTGAGTGACAGTGTGTGCAGGGCACCATGCTAGGTGCGTTATCTCTGTTTTTTTCATTTACGATAACAATCCTGGGACATAGGTATTTTCTCTGTTTTTACAGATGGAAAAAATTAGCTTCAGCAGCAGGCAGGGGAGTCGTGGTTAAGAATCTTGCCGAAGGTTAAAACTCGTGTATGAATTCGTATATTCCTGGATCTAGATCACATGCTTTACAGCCATTATTGTATATGTGTGGAACTGAACATATCAAGAGAAGATACAGACAAAACATGCTCTTAGTGTCGTAGGGTGGAGAAGGTCCTGTGCGCAGAAGCATAGTATTGCATATGGGACCGTTCTGCATTGGCTTTCATTGTACTGCTGTGTCCTCCAAGAACAGGGTACTGATGGCATTCTGGCTCGGTAGTAAATTCAAATCCACCAAGTTTTTAAAAGTGGAAAGATTGAGCTTTGGAAACTGGAAAGCGCATGTCTTTGTCTCTGAACGTGCTGTATTCCAAGGGCTGAGCAGCCCCAGTCTGTTGGTCTTCAGGGTGTGATGTGAGATCCACGCTTGAGCTGTGCTCCTGGTGAGTGTTTTCTGTCCGCAGGAAGCCCCAGAGCCTGAGCCCTAGATTGTCCTGACACCAAGTGGAGATGCTGAGGCTGTGACTATGGATAGCCTTAGGCAAAGTCTGTGCTGAGCATTGTCAGACACCTGTTCCACTTGGGGCTTTCGTTTCTGGTTTTTGCTTATTCTGTGTTCTGTCTGACATTGGTTCGGGTTCTTACTCTGGCTGCATCTCATCTATAGACTTGCCTCTCTTTGTGTCAGGACTTTATTTTCTGTCCCACCTGTCTTTCACCCCCAAGCACAAACATACTCCTCTCACTGGTGCTACTGTGGAACCAGCTTGCAGGGTCTGCAGACCTGCAGATTGACAGGGACCCAAAGATGCTCTGACCCCTACAGGACCTCTCTGGATCTTCTGATGTCACCTTCAAACTACTTTGACTTCTGGGAGATGAAGGAAGCCATGGACACTGTTAATGGTTGTTGATGACCTTTTTTTCTTGGCTCTCACCTGGGATTTTGCACTGGGTAGATTTATAGATGAAATATGTTTGAAATTCACCTGTATGTCAATGTCTGTTGACTTGCTAACACCAACGGTAGTACAACTCACACTCCTGATAACCTGAAACTTTGAGCCAGAAAGTTTCTATGCTTCTTAATGTGATATGGGGGCTATATGCTTCTTTAGAATCCAGTGACAGCCATGGGTCCACTTGCCAGGATTTTAGGGATGTGTGTATGATAAGAACCTTCCAGTAAAACTGAAAGAAAAGAAAAAAGAATTTCCCAGCCTGACCTTTTTGTTTTATACAGAAAGGAAGTGAGGCCCACAGAAGTGAGGGGATCCATCTCCAGGGGTGAGTGAGATCTCCAGAACTCGAATCTGATCCCCTGACCTTGCTGTTAAAGGAGACGTGTGTATTGTAATAGAGCAGCTTCTGCACTCAGCCTGTTGGATGCCCACTTCTATTATTTCCATCCCTCCTGTATTTTACCCATACCATCGTAGTCATTTCAGCAATGAGAGCTCTTTGAGTTCATATCGTGGTCAGCTGCTTTTGACAATAACAATAACAATAATAGTGCCCTGCTTTTGTAAGACATATGTCGGAGCATGTTACCTCTATGATTGAAATCTCACAACTTCCTGAAATAGAGGTAAGTACTATTAATTCCATTTTTATGTACTAGGAAAAAACCAAGACCCAAGTTGGTTGCTCAGGCCCAGGCGAAGAGTGAATTCCAGTTCTTCCTGTGCACTTTGAGGTCCAGGGCTTACATCTAACCCTCTTGTGTAAAACAAGTGTGAACAAGAACACAAAGACCCTTGAGTGTTCCTAAACCTCCACTGTACCTCAGAATCCCTTGGGGCTGTTCCTCAAAAATACCCAAGGAACAGGTTCATTGGTCTGGGGCAAGGCCCAGACGTCAGCGCTTTTTAGAAACTCCCCATTGGTTTTGACGTGCAGCGGCCAACAACCATCCCAGGCCTCTGAACAGGTGGATACGATGCTGCACAATGAATCCCTGCATGTTGGACGAGGGGCTGCATGAATCTTCATGCTTCAAATTCAGATTCAAGGCAGTGTTCCACAGTGCGAGTCTTAAATACATCGCGAAGACGTGGATGGTAGAGTTTGGGTACGGAGGCATTTCCTTGCAGCATATTATCAGTGACAAGCACACCAGGAAATATATTCATTCCGGTTGATGTCAGAATTGACACGGAGCAAAACAAACAACCCAACCTCAGACTTCAAGCCCATATTGCTCACACTCTCATCTTTGAATCCCTACAGCTGTGCCATGTGCTACGCGAGAAACCCTGCCTCGCCTGAGCCTGGAAACAACCCCAATGTCCTTCAGTGGATGAAAAGTTAAACCTGTGGTGGTGCACCCACACCATGAACTCCTTGAAAGGAATGAACTGTTCAGACAGGCAACAGTGTGAATGAATCTCCAGAAAATTATGTTGAATTTAAAAAAGTCAACCTGAAAAGCTTACATACTGTAAGATTCCATTTATATAGCATTCTTAAAATGTCACAATTATATAAATAGGGTACAGGTGAGTGGTTGCCAGAGTGGTTCAGGACTGGAGGGGGACAGGAAGTGGGGACAGCCATGAAGGGCAATGGGAAGGATCCGGGGCATGCTGCCAATGCTCGCTAGTTTGGCTATGTCAGTGTCGTCTTAGTTAGGACACTGAACTACACTTTAACCAGATGTTTTCACTGTGGGACAGCTGAGTAAAGGGTACATGGGATCTCTCTGTATAACTTTTTTTTCCCCTTTGCATTATTTCCTACAACTGCACGTGAATTTATTATCTCAAAATATAACATGTAACTTAAAAAAAGAAAAAAGGAAAGGAACCTGGCTTCCCCCAACTGGCGGCATAAATGTAGCTCTTCTGCCTGCCTCGTACCTAGGGATGGAATTTCAGGAGGGGGTTGCAGCCCCCCTTGACAGTGAGGCTGCTGGTGAGCCATGGCCTGTCCCCTGGGAAGGCTCCACAGTGCCACAGAGGATTCCTGAAAGAAAGGATAGCATATTGCATTCTGTCACAAGGAAGGCTTAAGGGATGGAGGCCAATTTCCTGTTAATTCAGATATACTTCGGGTCTTTCGTTTTGAAAGATGGCTGAAAATGTTTACCTTTTCCTCCCTCTTCATACCTCATCCCGGAGCCTCCCCAATTTGGCAGAAGTGGTGCTGACTGATGGGAAGTTTACAGAGCAGAAGTTTAAATGGGACGTGAGCCATTTCAATGGGGCAGACCTCTGCTGGGGTGGGGACAGCCAGCGGTCTGCATAAGGAAAACCCACAGAGCCCCTCCGCACCTCGGAGAAGAAAGCTGCCTTCGTCAGGGCCACGTGTGACCAGCTGTGTTACCACGGGGACCGCAGTGCCCTAACCCATGTCCCAGGCGAACGGCTGCCTGCACATACCCGCAACTGGGGTTGACGAGATCAGGTTCCGCCTCACAGAGCTGGAGTCGTCGGGAGTGTGCACATACCATGTCTGTGAAGGCATGACCATCACCTACCTTCACCAGGTCAGGGGAGGTGACAGCCCACAGAGTCCCCAGTCTGTGAATGCTGGAATCCAGCACTGCCAGCCCACATGTGAGACCTGACTTACGTGTCTCAGATTCTGGAGATTCTGAAGTTATTCTCTCAGGAGCTTCTGATCTTATGGAAATAGGATATATACGGAAAGAAATACCTGGAAAAACGCACAGTTGTCTATAACTAGGTGCTTCATTGTGTAGTAACAATTCCTTACCCACTGCCCACCACTTCACCCATCCCCTCTGTGTTTGTCACTCCCCAAGGGGACTCCACCCCGAACTCTCAGCGCACCAGGCCCGTATTCCAACTCATCCTGGACACTGGCCTGCATATGTCGTCAGCATGCTGTTGTCTCCAAGTCCCGCCTCATCTTTTCCTTAAAGTACGTCCAGGGAGTCTGGGACATACTGTTCTAGCTTAATCACCACAAAGCTCCTCCTTCCTATTTCTATTCATGTTCTTCCTAATATTTGACCCACAAAATGTCCTCAGTGGAAGTGTGAGGAAGGAATGAATATGAGATCCCCCCAGGAAGGGAGAGTAGAGGATGGCCAGATAAAGGGGTAGAGGGCTCTCCTTGAGTATTTTACCTTGTGCATGCTACTGCATATGGAGTTGTATGATATTATCTAGAATCTTCCACCACTGTTTCTGTAAGCAGAAACTGTCTCTTTCTTGTGCCTTCTTTCTTGCTCCTTGGGGCAGAGACATAAAGGGGATGAAGTGTTCAAGACAGAAGTTCTGGCCTTTTCTCTGCAAACTTCTAAAGGGGACTGGTTGCAGTGAGCTGTAGTTGTGTACACAACACGGCCCAGCTCAGCTACTTTACAAAAGACAGAAGAAATATGATCAGGCCAAGTATGGCCATCTGGAAAACTTTCCTGGATGCATCTTTCTTTCTTTTTTGACTTAATAGGGATTTATTTTCTTACAATTCCGGAGACAAGAAGTCTGAGATCAAGGTGTTGGCATGGTTGGTTTTGGGGAGGCCTGTCTCCTTGGCTCTGCATAGCCACCTCTCCCTGTCTTCACGTGGTCCTCCCTTTGTCCCTGCCTTCAGATTTCCACTTCTCTTTGTTTCTTTTTACTGGATTCAGTGGGGTGACATTGGTTAATAAAATCATACATGTTTCTATAATACGTACTTCATCTTGGAAGCATTTTTTTAATGCCCAGAATGGAAGTCGATTTTCCAGGGTTGGCCTATAAATTAATCTTTCTTGCGTAAAGACTTTGCAAGGGCGTTTGGTCCTGGCTAAGAATCCAGTGGTTTGGCCTCAGAAGTAAACATTCACAGGCTTGGGAGCCGGCCTAGAGGATAGACCATGGAATGTAACTTAATGTCTACAGGCATAATGGGGAGAAGGAACCGATTTTTGTGGCACATCATGCTGGGTACAATGCTAGTTGCTTAATATGTGCCACCTCCTCTAATCTTTGTCACAATCTTACGAGCTGGGTATTAGCTATATTTTACAGTTTGGGTTGAGAGAGTTTGAGTCACAGCCTCTGGCCGTGCTTAGTTGCAGAATCAGGAGCCAAACTAGCCTTTTCTCCAGGCCTGTCTGGACCCAAAGACCTCGGTCTTGCCATGATATCATGGTGCCCCTCAAATATGTTGGCATTATTTTACTTTTCTGGTCCTCGGTTTCTCTCCATCTGGCTACTCTTGGCAAAATATGTTCCCAACTCTGCCAGAGGTTAGGTGTTTCTCCAGGAATAGACATGTTGGAGGGAACGCCCATCTTCGAATCCACACAGTTCTCTAGGCCCGGTGTGGGGGGGCACCTAAAGACGAGCGGATCTAGAACATGACACTGAGCCATCCATGCCCATTGTTCACAGCTGGACTGGGGGAGGTGGGAGGTGGAGGCTTCCCTTCCAGTCTTTAACCATGTTACCATGAGACTCTTGGTCCTTCAGCGTAAGTTCTTGAACCGAGGCAGCCCGATTAGCCTGCTAGGGAGCCTGTGGCCCACAGATCACTGGGTCCTGGATCCTGCACATAGCCCAGGTACTGGTAGAATATGGAAGGGGTTCTAGAGCAGACACCAGAGGCATGGCTCCCTCGCCTGGAGGCACCGGGCTCCCACTGGCCTTAGCAAAGAACATCTAAGGTTGCTTAGCCCAGATCTTGTCACACCCATGCTCTGTCCTGTTTAGAATCCTTTCACTTCTCCCACCAACACACTGTCAGTGAGCTGGTGTCTCTGCCGAGTGTGTGCGTGCGCATGTGCTTAGCCCAGCTCAGGGCGGCCGCACCACTGTGGAGATGGCATCAGGGACTGAGACTGGCTCACCTTTAGAGGTTAGATGATGGCACCCCTCGGGAATGGAATGATATGTGGAGAATGCGTTGCATTTGTGGAAACAAAGTTATAAGGCAATTATTTGCGTGGTGAATTATGTTGATGTGTCCTGCGTCTCATCAAATAATCTGTCTTTTAAAACCTTTGATACATTCATTATGCATTTTTAGCACAATCTAGGAAAAAAAGCATGATAACTTATAGGTGTTAAGTGGCTAATAGTAAATATTCTAAGGGCAATCTGCTAACTGGGTAAGAGATTCTTGTGGAGGAAAGAATTTTGGGTCAGGGTGGAAGTCCGACCTTCTGGAGCCTCATTCCTTCTTGTCGTAGCGCCCGTGGGAGCTCATATCAGTGTTGAGTGTTTCCTGCTGCTGGAAGCCCTGAGGGCTGACGACGGAATTCTAAGGGACTGTCTGCATGCACAGTGTAGGCCAACTCTGTACTGGAGGCAGGGGAGGGGGATGGGATGAATAATTTGCATGTCCCCCATGGTATAAAGGCTCTAGGTGACAGGTCCCTTTCCTTCAGTAGTAAAGGAAGTCCATGGAATCTTGTGGCTATAATGTCAGATGTCGATGCTGTTTGGTGCCCAAACACTTCTTACAACCTTAGAAATCACCTGCTCAGGAGCATGCTGTCTGTCTCGGCACTGGCAGATCTTGGAAGAGGCTCCAGTGCAATGGTGTGCTGCCTGTGGGAAGGTAGTGGGAGCTGCCAGCATAAGCCACCATCCTCCATTCTGCCTTACCCACGACTCCAGAGAGAATCCCAGGAAGGCAAGTTTTCCCCCTAATCTGCAGAGTCCAAGTACTATGGACTGAACCAGGGTTCCCCACAAAGGCCCTGCTTGAAGCACACCATGGTCTCCCTTTGGTTGACCTCCATCACCACCAGCTACTGGGCAGAGTGGACCGAAGTTCAGCCTAGCTCTGAAGTAGACCTTTGCTCTGCTGGGGCTGGAAAGGCAGGTTCTGTGTGAAACCAGCAGGCACTTCGAATTGCTCAATTTCAGACAAAAAGTCTTTAGAGTTGCTGTTATTGTTTTATTGTGAAAGAGAGTCATTCTTACAGTAGTTGGCTCTCCGTCAAGGCTAATTGCACAGTCTGTTCTTTGGGGAACCGCATCGCCGTACAGCATGCTTCCAGTGTACCAATCTTAGAGGAAGTCGGTGATTCTCGGGAGAGAGAATCCTGCGTTTGTCCCAGGGCTGGATTCGGCCTCCTCCCACGGCCTCACTCCCCAGCCAGTTGCATATTTGGTGGAGAGATTTATGGGACTGAAACCACAGCTGCACATTTTCTCTTCTTTTTTCCCCCCAAGAACTCTTCACTGTGGTCAGGGAGGGCTGTTAGACACTACATAGACCCACGGTTTACTTACTCCAGCAGTGACCAAAAGTCCTCAGTAGTGTCCACACTGACCAGGGACGTTTTTGTGAATGTGAAGCATTCTATAGATATAAGGACTTCTTTGTGCAGACGTCACAAGCAAATCTTGACTCAGACTATGTATCTTTGGTGAAGGACCATCCACGAGCCGACTTACACTGCATGACTCCCTCAGCTCTGAAGCAGTTTTGTTGAAGGGAATATCTTGTAGACAGGGCTAGGGATGTCTTAATCTAGTTCCACTGCTCTGGTTATTAGAATTGTGTTGCTGATTTACAGCGGCTCCTGGAGCCTCTGTCCTTGCAGACTGCTCGTGGATGGGGAGAATTTCGCTCTTATTGCCCTGCGTTGTTTTTGTTTTTATTTTCGTTTTTATTTTCCGTTCTGAATGAATAACTCCAACTCAACATCATTTCTATTTCCCAAACCAACACCCAAATTGACTCTTTTGGGTATGGACCCATGTAGTGGTTTCTGTCTGTTTCAAAAATTGGTGTTCACTGGACTGTTTGGAAAGGAGAAATAGTGTAGGAAAGGGGGTAGAAGAGAAAAAACAGCAAGTATTTAACATTCACTGGAATTAAACCCTGGGTGTAGTTAATCAGACATGCTCCTCATAATAAACTCGATCCTCATTTTACAGGTGAATAAAATATACTCAAAGAATGTGTAGCTTGCCCAGTCACATAACTAATATATTATAAAGGGTGACTTAAAACTACTTTTATCGCACTGCATAGAAAATGTACAAATTATTTTTTCAGATTATTTGTGTATACCTCAAGCTATTATAAAATGAGCTGTTACCCAGGAGTTGTAAGACCATAGATTAGTTGTCTCCTTTTGAGATTTATGTAAGTTAATCGTTTTGTAATTGTAGTATTAGACAAATGTCTAGGAGTGGAATTGCTGGGTCCTAGGCTGTGCTCGTGTGTGACCTGGGTTGTGCCTAATTGTTCTACTACTCATTGAAAGCAGAGCAGAATAGTCTCAACCTGTTCTTGTTGAATTGTCTGTTTATCCCTCATATTCTGTGGATTTGGTTTTATGTGTTTTGGGGCTTTTTTTAAAGGCATGTATGTTTGATACATATATTTGTTAGGTACAAGTATCTGTAATTATAAATTTTTTGATAGATTGAAACTTTTATCATTATAAAGTGTCCCTCTCTTTTCCCCCCAAGGATATGCTTATTGGTTTCAGAGGGGAGTGGGGAGAAACACTGATGTGAGAGAGAAACATTGATCGGTTGCTTCTTATATGTGGCCCTGACCAGGAATCAAACCCACAACCTTTGGGTGTTTGGGACAACGCTCCAGCCAAGTGAACCTCCTGGCCAGGGCTAACGTGTCCCACTTTTCCACAGGGCTTCCTTTGTCCTGAGTCAAAGACCCATATGTAAGGGTCAGTTTCTGAGCTTTCAACTCTACTTCATTGGTCTATGTGCCTATATCAGTACTACTATACGTAAGTGTCTTAACAGAATATAGATTAGTAACGTGTTCTTTTTGTTGTTATTGTCTATATGTCTAAAACATGTAAGTGCTTGAGACAGACTTTCATCTTACATTCTTTTATCTGCATTGTTCTGAACTTCAGTGTACATATCTAAAATAATGTCCCCTTTCCAAATTTAATGCATGCAAACTCCTAGCCTAGTTCTCAGCACATCAGTAACCAGTGAACAAAAGTTGTTAATAGTTCAGTCAGTAATAAACAGAAGAGGGTGGGGTTTTTTTGGGGGGGTTGCATAGAAATTTAGAGCTGAAAGTCCCTAATAAATATAAAAATTTTCAGCTCAACTTATCAGATGCTTGGAGAAGTGAAGTGACTCAGAGTGACTCAAAGTGATTCAAAATGACTCAGCTCCCTGGGTGCAGAGCTGAGGCTAGAACTCATCTCCTGGTGCTTCCTCCATTAGTCTGCATAACTTTACCCTCTCAGGAATCCTTACTGGGGAGGGAGGGAGGGAGGAGAGAATCCCTGGAGACAAACTTTTAGGAAACCCGTTTTTGCTGTGGGTTAGCTAAGCTTTGTAGGCAAGTGCAAGGGGTGCCTCGCCTTGAGCGAGGTAACGCCCTTGCTGCACTGGTCCCTGATGCCCACACTTTCACCTCCCGCAGAGGGAGATCGTGTGCTGAGTCTGCTGCTGCTGTTGTGAAGCAGAAACGGCGCACCAGAAGGGGCATGTGGGTGGCATTGGTGACGTCAGGACGAGCACCGATGTGGTGATGTAATCACCATGACAAATGGTGTGGTTTGGGGTTTACTGGCTGAATTATGTGCGGCGGCATTACCAAGAGCGATTGTGCATCCCACATCCGTGTTATGTCTTCCCTCCTGGAACCTTTCACATCTTCATAAGAGTCATGAATCCTCACCTCCATCTAGCAGGAGACGGGAGCTTCCTACAGGGAGAGGGAGCTTCCCCTTCTCCTGCAGGTTATAAAGAAACATAGTAATTTGGACACTGATTGAGGCAAATAAGATGACATTACCCCCACGAGGGCTGGCCCAGATGTAAAGATCTGCCCGAGTTATTCTAAAGAGTAAAAATGCCCTCTTTCTACTCCTAACCATGTTCTTTCTTGCTAATGATGATGGCGGTGGTGAAAATGATGTCCTGGTGAACATTCCTCCATCTTCAAAGATGGAGGAGGAAAATATCCAATGCCACGTTCTTAAGAAGTTTGGTGTGTAAGAGACACTTAGATAACAGGTGAGGTGTTCGCTCACGTGGTGTCAGTGCCGATTTTAGTGTCAGCTGATTATCTGTTAGTTGGAGGAAAAGTAGCCGAGGGCTTAAGTATAGGAGTTTGTAGTTAAAATCCTGGCTCTACTACTTACTAGCTCCAGTTCCTTCTCTGAATCTATGCCTTTGACTGTGAAATGGGAAAAATAATAACAATACTAATAATACCTACCTCATAGATTATGTTGGAAATTTCAAAGGAGTAAAGAACTTTGGGAAAACATTAGACGTTCTTCTAGCTCCTAGAGTGCTGTTCGTGATACCTGGCAAGTGGTGACCTAAGAAGCTATGGCTGTACACCTTATACTTCCACAGTGCTGCGTGTCAGTTATATCTCAGTATAGCCGGGCAAGCAAGAAGTTATGTAATGACCCCCGCCCCAAAAAATAAAACAAAAGGAGTAGTCTAGATGTATAGTCTGAATGAATGGCTAGGCTGGTTAACAGGAGAAATAACAATCAGAAATCACAGGCCTGGTTAACAGGAGAAATAACAAATCATCCATCGAAAAGCAGAGCTTTCTTTAAATGTTTATGCTCTTGCTTTTACAGTCTCACATGTCAGATTATGAAAACCAGGGTGTATGATTTGGAGCAAAGTTTAAAGAAATGAGAACAAACAAAATATAACTTTTTCTTCCTGAACTTTAAACAGTAATAGCTTTCAAATATTTCTTAACCTACTCATGACTTTCATTGCTTTAGTTCATCCTGAGCCTTCTTTGATTTTGATGCTCGGGCTCTCAGAAGCCTCCATCCTCCCTCACGACAGGTCTGGATGTGGCATGTATTTGCCACATCGACAATGGAAAGACGGCGGCTTGAGTGTGACTTTAAAAGTCTGTGGCTCTAATGTGCCAGCAACTTTGGTTATTTTGGGTGTTGTTTTGAGCAACTTGGGTATTATCTCTGATGATATTCTGACCTTCTGCATTTTATACATTGTTATTATAAATTTTAAAGTCTATAGGATAGCAAAATGTGGCCCTAAAAATAAGACTTCAGAAAAGTAATAATTATGATGAAAACTGAAATGTCAGTCTCCCATTTATACTCGAGGCTGTTAATGCTTGTTAGAATGCATTATTATAATATTAACAGGTGTGGGGTTGTAACTGGAAAAGACACTGGCATTTGGGCTGCCTGCCACTACCAAATTTAATAAGTAATGACAGCAATTGAATCTTGTATGGGTGCTTTATTCAGATGGTGAGCGATCCGAGAAGATGGCGGGTTCATACGCTAACAAACCATCTTCCCTTCTCTTTCCTAGCCAGATCTTTTATAAGGGGGTGGGGGAGGACAAACAAGGTGCTGTGGGGGTTTTGAGATTCAGAAGCTGCAACACTCCTGTCCTGGGCAGTCAGCTGTTCTCAGGGGAGGGGTGGTCAGTGGTCATCTGCTCTCCCTGGGACCAGACGTCCCCAGGCGGTAATCTTCTATCAGTGCTCCAGGAGGTCGGCTGTTTTTCCCAGGAGCCAGGATGGGCCTTATCTGTAGTTTCTGAAACAAAAGCTTTAACATATACATTATTTGCTAGACTCGTAACTTTTTACCTTAAGCTAAAATTTTCCAAGTCTTGAGTCCTCTATCAGGGTGAGCATTTAAAGTAACTTTTGGTAGGTAAAATTTAGTGTATGATTTATAGAACTGCTTTTCAACATAGTGTTTTATTAGAATAACCTGATATATTCAATGAAGATGTAGGTTCTTGCCAGCCTTCCCCCAGCCCCCCCTTAAAGAGCCTGGTTTCGTAGGTCTTGGGTGAAATCTGAGAATTCACATATTCAACAAGCCCCCAGATGTGACTCATATTTGCACTACAATTTGAGGGCCATTATTTTATATTTGTGTACACTTTTCACTAAACAATTGAAAAGTGAAAATGGTTCGAATAGTGTTGACTGTAACTTCTAACATGCAGCTGCACCTCCCCCACCCCCACCCTGGCCAAAGCTTTCTCCTTAATTGGTGCATTTCCTGTTACAAGTAGTGTTTAAGTAAAATAGGTTGGATGCCTGGCATGGATTTGCAGAAAATTCTACTTTTCCTGGGAGCTTGATAGGATGATTTCTAGAATACACCCAAATGTTCTATTTGATTGGAAGTTCAAGTATTGACTTGCCCTTAATACCTTGGTTCTGCTTTCTGTGTCATTTGATCAGATAGCTTTCCACACCCTCCTAACCAGGACTCAGCACTTCCTGTATCTGTATCTGTGTCTGTGTCTTTACCTCTTCTTTTTGTGACTCTTTCTGTCTCTGGGACCTTGTCTCTCTTGGTCTCTGTCTTGCTATATGTTTTGTCCAAGCAACCTTAACCTCTAATCCTTCTTTTCCTTTCAAGGAGAGAGAGAGAGACAGACAGACAGACAGAGAGACAGACACCAAGGTAGCATTCACATGAACACACGGGCACATCCATTTCCAGGAAATGTCTTGGTGGACGCAGATTTCCATAGCAGCGAGAAGACACTTATGTAACTCGAGGTGTAGGGTTTCTCCCCAACCTCACTCCCACTTTGGATGAAACAACCGAATAGTTGTGACCTCTCTCCAGCCACACAAAAACCGGTGCACAGTTGCGCAGCCCCGCGGGCACTCAGTCTGTCCGGAGGTTGTCGGGCATCTGCCGGGCCCGGCTCAGGGAGAGGAATTAGAAGCAAGATTATTTGGTTGGTTTGGCTCCTTACCAGGAAGAAGGCTGGATGGCGTTCAGCCGAGGTGTTTATACCAACTGATCACACCCTGAAATGTGCCGAGTCCTGCCTCCCTTGTCCTGTTAACTCTTTCCAGACCTACTGTGGTTTGTAGTACTTTTCTCCACTGCCCTGTTGCTCAGAGACATCACTCACCTATGACTTAGGAAGGTTTTCTTCTTGCTTTCCACTAAGGATAATGTCCACCATATCCCTCCTTTAAGAAGTTAAGCTACTGTGTTTTCTGTAGGCTGAGTTTAGAGAAGCCACGTGAGCTCATGAATGATTTCTGGTCTATGAGCTGGGGAAAGAGAGAATTGTAATCAGATCTTTGAATCTGATCAAGTAGAAAAAAAGCATCTTATCCTCATGTGGATTCTCATTAACACCTATGGTTGACATCTACGTCTCCTGAGCCCAGGTAGGAGGTAATATGTACCTGAGGTAGGTCTATTCAGAGGTCATCACGTGTTCTGTTTGTCTGCATGTATTTGCCTTTGAATACAGAAGGAAAATAATTTCCCCCAGGCTGTACGCTTCCTGCGGTTACTTGTAATATGTTTATTTGCAGGACATAGTGTACTGTAGATGCTGATTCAAAGTCCATTATAACTGAATGTGTGGCAGAGTCCTGCCTGTACTTCTCCGTCGTTTTGCACGTCGTTAGTAACAGGACATCGGCACTGCTGGAACCACAGCAGCTGCTGGGCCCACTTAGGGAGAAACGACGTCTCTCCTAACAGCCTGACTCTAAAGATACTACCTTGAAAACTGAGAAAATTGTGGCATTCTTTTGAATTAATCAAGCTATTTCAATAATCATAACCTGCATGTCTTTTCCCACCCAAACCACTGTAAACCTGCTTTGCTCACCCCTATATTTGAGGGGACCTAGATTTCCTCACACATGTGTAGATACTGCACCTGATCAATTTGCATTTAAGGAGGGCTGCAGAATCTTTTGGAGTTCAAATTCCAGATGTGGCATTTAGTTGTGTGACCTTAAGCAAATAACCACTCCAAGATGCAGAGTTTTTTTGACAGGGATTGTATTGCAGATCATGGATTGCCAATGACAGAAAACAGCTATTATAAGGGAAGAAAAGAAAGTGATTGGAAGGGTATCAATAATGTAGCAGTCTAGAGAACCTAGCTCAGTAAAGGACGGAACCAGGGCTGTCTTGGGCGCTAAGTCCCAGGGCAAATAAACTTTGTCTTTTGTTCCGCTCAGCTCCAGGTTCAGTGGTCCAGGAGAGAGTCTGATTGGCCAAAGTTGGGTCAGGTGACCCCAAGAATACAGGAGGACACCTTGATTGGCATTCCCATCCCTATTGCCCACCACAGTAGAAAGGTGGTACCCAAAAAAGATAACAGGTTGCTCTCAGCAGAATGGCAGCTGTATGGCCCAAACCCAGCAGATGTCACCCATGGCTATTGGGAGGATTTTCAGTAATGTGGGTAAAGTACCTGGATTGGTGCCTGGAAAACAATACGTTTTTAATAAACAACAAAATGTATTGAGGAATTGCCTTCTGCTTTGAAAAGGATCCTACCTACACTACTCTTCCTCCTGAATTAGATTATAAACTTCACGAAGGCAAGGATGGAGCTATTTAACTCTTTATTTTATTTAAGTTCTCCACATGCTATTTGGTACAAAATGCTATAGTTTTTCCCCCCAGCACCCTAGGTGTCTTCCCATAATCTCAGTACTCCTGGAGGAGTGCTCAGGTGGTGTGGCACAGGGAAGTGGGACAGGACAGGAGCAGTGCTTTCCCTCCAACCCCACCCCTGTTCTCCGCTGCTCTGGAGAGCCTGTTGGCCTGCAGGGGTGGAACTGTTTGTATGCCTAGGTAGCCTTGAATCAGCCTTATTTTATAAAAGAGTAAATTGGTCACAAAATTGGGTATTTGAAAAATGAGTGTGTGTTCACACACATACAAAGACAAATGAAAACAAATTACCTTTATTTATTTATTTTTAAAATAAAATTCAGTTCAAGTTGCCACTTGAAAAATGTGCCCATATAGAAGGGAGTAACCCTTTCTCAGCCATTGCCAAGTGCCCATCCAGATGTGGTATCATTAGATCTTCAGACTGTTCCCAAAAGGCCAGAACCTGCACTTTTTGTGTGTGTGGCCCTAAATGACACAGTAGACCAAATGCACATAATTGACATTTACAGAGCCTTTCAACCCAGATCATCAGACTGTGCATTCTTCTCCAGTGCGCACGGAACATTCTCAAGGGTAGACCACATGATGGGTCAGAAAACTAGCCTCAACGAAGTCAAGAAGATTGAAATCATGCCATGCATATTCTTTGACCACAATGCAAAATGACGTTCCATTAACACCTAGTTAACTGCTGGAGTCAATGCCTATAATTTTCCCGCAAAATAATTAGCAGTGATTATAAAATCTATAACAAACTTCAAAGTGCGGTTAACTAAAAATATTACTTCTCATTATGTTTAAACTGATGGGGGGGGGGACCGTTTGTCAACACAGGTGGTTCCTTTATACAGGGGACACATAACCTCACATGTGTTAAATCATACTTTGCTATTAGTCCTAATAGGTTGATAATAGCTTTTCTTTTTTCAGTCATTGAGCTTCAAAACTGGGAGCCTCCTTAGAACCCCACCCAGACACATCTCCTACCTTTATGGGTGTGGTACAGTGGTTATAATTGGGTTCAGTTGAAGATTGGATGGGGACTAGTAAACAAAAAATTATTAACAAGTTGTGTAATATGTAAAGAAACAAAATAAAGGTTTTTTCACTGTAATAAAAACTGAAAAAAAAATCTGGATTTTTAGTGTTACAATTTCCTAACTTCAAAATATTAATCTGTCAAACAAGCACTGTATGGGAGGGATAGGATACAGTCCTGGCTGAGACTCAGTGCTGAAGGTGACATTCAAACTCGCAGACACGCCTCATCCCTGAGCGCTGGTGCAGGGCGAGGTGGAGCGTGAGCTCACTCGGCGACTTCTGCCCTCCCATTTGTCAACCCCAAATGATGGTTTTCAAGAGTTTCAGCATTTTCACAACATTTGAGTTAATGTTAAATAATTAATAATTGGGAGCAGGTGTGTGCATGAATTATTCAGGCATTGTACCTAAAGAAATATAACAGCGGAGCAACAGACATGGGAGACATCATTAAGTTAACCAATCTCAACCACACCTTCCCCATTCCCTCCCCTGTCCCCGTCTTCTTTCCCTTCTTCCCATTTGTCTTCCTCTCTTTCTTCCTTTTTATTCTCTTATTTTCCCAGTAACTGAAGGGATAATTTCTCTTATAAGGACCCCTGTGATTACACTGGGCCCACCTGAATAACTGAGGGTGATTTCTCTTTTAAAATCAGCTGCTTAGCAACCCAATTCCATCTGCAACCTGAATTCCCCATTGCCATATAGAAACTAACATATTTATAGGTTCTGGGGATTAGGACATGGCCATCTTTGAGGACTGGGGTATTATTCAGTCTTCCCACAAGTACCTACTATGTGCCAGGCACTGGATGGACTTATAGTCTCTTTGATTCTGTTTTGCTCTTACCACTGACAGCTGGAGATCTGTGTTTTCTCCATTTTTCTATTTGAGTGAACATTACCTAGTCGCTCATACTGAATATCCAAATCTTCAGACACACAATAGATATACCATCTGTTCACGTGTGTCAGGTAAATGAAAAGCACCCAGTACCTGCCCTGGCGGGTGTAGTTCAGTGGATTGAGCGCGGGCTGTGAACCAGGCATCGCAGGTTCGATTCCCAGTCAGGGCACATGCCTAGGTTGCAGGCCATGTCTCCCAGCAACCGCACATTCATGTTTCTCTCTCTTTCTCTCTCTCTCTTTCTCTCTCTCCCTCCCTCCCTCCCTCCCTCCCTCCCCTCTCTAAAAATAAATAAATAAAATCTTAAAAAAAAAAAAAAAAGCACCCAGTACCTGCTGCCACCATGAACTTCATGAGAAGTACTTTCATTTAGGGCAGTGGCTATGGGTCAGTATCAAGCTCCCCGTGACATATCCAGAGGGGCCTCTCGTTATTTCTCAACTGGGACACCTTGGCAAGTTAAAGGAGGCACTACTAATAACTATGCAGGAACGATAGGAATAAAAGAGGACTTGTCCTGGGAACACCAGGCCTTGGGGTCTCCCTATACATTGGCTCCAAATGAGTAGTAACAGCCATAAATACTGCAACTATGTATTGAATACCCCATAGGTTCAGAGCACTGTAGTAGAAGCTTCACATACTTTACCCCATTTAGTTCTTAAAACAATCTTATAGGTGGTATTATTGTCATTACTTATAATCATCCCTGAGGAAAAGAAAGCTCAGAAATGCAAATACCTAGCTGATGCTAGTAAGTTGCCAAGTTAGGATTTAAACCCAATTTTGTTAAAACTCTACAACAAATGCTTTCTCCATTATATTGCCTTCCAGGAAAAGTGTAGTTTCTTGGAAATGATTGAATTGCAGTGGCCAGCTGGGAGTGGCTGGGCATTTTAAGGATGGCGTGGCCCATGAGAACCCCACAGCGCCTTTGTGAGAGGACTGGGAAGAGCCAGGAGCCGTAACTGATGCTTTTCCTTGGTCTTGCCTTCAGGTCTGCCAGTTCGTCGTCTCTGTCAACGGTCTCAACGTGCTGCATGTGGACTACCGGACCGTGAGCAACCTGATTCTGACGGGCCCGCGGACCATCGTCATGGAGGTCATGGAGGAGCTGGAGTGCTGAGCCGGGGCGGGCCCCTCGAGGAGCCTGCGGATGAGCGACGCCAAAGCAACACAGAGCAGTGCAGTGACGAGACTTCCGCGCCCGTGGGTGGCTTTGGACATACAGATCTTTTCTCCGTGCACACATCCTAATTCGAGTTCCATACACTGCTTGAATGTGGGAGGACTGGGTAATGCACCTTAAAAACAACAGCTTGTGTCAGTGTAGGACATATTTGAGACACAGAATTTTCTGACTGGGTAGAATTGCTCTTCGTAGTTCTCATCCATTGTGTTTTACCTTAGTTTTGCAGAAAGTGGTTGAAATGTTTCTCTAGCCAAAACAGCTACATACTAAAATCCCCTTTGTAGGGGGTCAGTAGCATAGCTTTTACAGACTCTAAGGTGTAGCTTCACCAAAATGAACATGGAAGTGCTTATTAGAGAATCTAGATTCCACTGAACTTCAAATTAAAGTGACAAAGAAGTAGTGTCTGCGAATTAGCATTTTGAACTAGGTTCTAAAGCATTCGAGTGCTTAAAAGCCATCAAAAAGTGGCTTTTTCTTAATTCCCGCCTTTAGCATCAACTTTTAACTTAACATGTGTTTTCAACATACGTTGACAAACAAAAGGGATGAGATGGTATGGGTGGGTAGATAGGGAGATGCCGCTTAAAATTGTTTGCTGTTTTCTCTGTCCGAGCCTATAGCATTTCGTTCTGTCAGCTACGCAGCCTTCCAGAGTTACTGCTGAGTGTGTTGAATGTCAAAACAGAGAAGTTTGTATATACGCATACGGTCCAGAATCAAGCCTCTAGCAAGATTTCGCTCTGAGGTTGTCCCTTTTTAAGTGAAGTATCTTAGAACTTGGCCCATGTGTGATGAAAACTTGAAACTAAATTGCCTTCTTGGCCTGCATTTCTACTAGCTTTCTAGTATAACATATTCTGAGGACATGGCATGCTGCTCATTTGGCGAGGTTACTGTGTTTTGCCGTGTATAGTATAACTTCTTGCCCAATTTTTTGAGGGAAGAATGAGGATGAGCATTATACATGGGCATAATGATTGCATAGCACGGGCCTAACAACCTCGTGTATAATGCGCACAGAACTGTGGGGGTGAGTCATACACGGGGGCGCCCTTTGCACCACCAAATGCGGTATTTTTCACCAAAAGCAAGTCTTGTGTGTTGTGACTTTTCAGCTCACTTGTATATATGCATGTTTCCTTCTTTCTCATTGTTATTATTATTATTATTTTGATCTAGAAAAGAATGCATTTTGGGGCTTGGTGTATAGAGGAGATTCTTCAAAGTGCCAAATTAGGGAGTCAGGGAATGCTGAATTCTTTTTCATTTCATATAGTGAATTCTGAATGATGAAGTTACTTTCTTATTATGTATTAGCAAAATAAAACACGAATGATGTACCTCAGCCATTTCTTTGTGATAGGCTATCATAATGTATTGGTACTGGTGGAACCGACACACCATGCGGAAGGTGTTGCCGCTATGTTTGTGCAGTCCAACTTTTCTGACCTGTAGCTGTAGTCAGAGAATAGGATTTTGAAGTAAGATACAATGGCCAATGTTAATATTGTCCATGTGCATTTGAGAAACGTGATCGTCTCCATACATGTTATCGTATGTGCGTTTATACTGTATGCCAGTCTCTGTGCTACAGATCTTAACAAATAATGACCTCCCTTAGTTGTCATCACAACCCTGCAAGGTAGGTATTACCATCCTCACTTTTCGGATGTGGAAGCTAAGTCCGAGCAAGTTTAAAGTGGTCTCTAAGTTCACCCAGCTGCAGAAAGTGCAAAGTGACAGGAGCCTGGATACCAACACGGGCTTCTGTCTTGTTCAAGCCCATGTCACCCCCACCCCTAGCCTTTCCCCCTTTAGGGACCTTCTGTTGAAGGTTTAGTCTGTGCCAGGTGCTGTGTTAAAACTATTCATTACTTATTCTTATTGACCGGTGAGGTCAAGTTCATTACCCTCATTTTACAGCTGAGGAAACTGGCTCATGAAGAGGTTAGTTAGTCTTATGCCCAAGGCCCACACAACCAGTAAATGGGAGGCCTTACCATTCTGCTTCAAAAGATTTTTATAACGTCTTTAAGAGATGAGTCTTAAATGGTTTCCGTCCCCAGTGTCTGAAGGCCTTTCGAGAAATGGCATCTTCTTGTGTGTCGCTTGTACACTTTACTCACGTCCTGAAGCCCGTCATTGGACAGGACGCTGGCATAATGTCACCTCCCTTTAGCCAACCTAAGCCCCAGAGAAGTGAGTGTCTGGCTTTATTTACCCCCCACAGCCGCCTGCCTGTGAAATCTATTTGATTGAGAGTGTCCTTGATGTCTTTGGTCTTGACATAAGGAGGTTAAGGAATGGTGGGAGGGAGGGAGGAAGGGAGGGAGGGACAGTCCTCTCCTCCGGCTCTCGGCTCTCATCGCCCTTGGCTTAAAGGCCAAATGCTAGACAATTCTGTGTAAGGCCAAGAGAGCTTCACTTTAGCTCCCCCTCCAGCCCACCTGTGACCTCCTCACACTAACTGGAGGGAATTCCCCCCCTCCTCCAGGGGGCCTATCCAGCGCCCGCCAGCCTTTGCACATGCTGTGTCTCTTCCCTGACATACGCTTCCTTCTCTGTCTTTGCCTGGAAACTCTCTCATTAACTCACAAATCTCGCTGCACCCAGAGCCTGGGCCAAACCCCAGTCTCCTGTTCTCCAGCCTACGTCTTTTCCAGTCCAGTGTCCTCCAGCGTAGGGTAATTTTGGTGAACACGGGCCTTTGGCTTAGGGACACTTACAAATGCAGAGGGCTCCAGGTACCCGTGCAGGTGGAGGGTATACATTTTTAATTCACTCAGGTTGTTAAATCATATCATTAAAAATAAGTGTTTTGTGTGGTATGTTGACAGTAGAACTGCTTTAACATTTAGAAACTCCATTCCTAAACGTAACACCAAGAATTCTAAATTAACAGTGAGCAGTATTTCTAAGAACTTTTGTTTCAACATGGGTGGGCATCTGTGTGCAGCAGTGTGTTGTGTGTGATTTCCCTCATTGAGAATCCCTTGAAATGGCTTCTTTGCTCCCAGAGAACTTCTCATTTTTCAATTGTCAGTGTAATGCATTTGTGTTTTTGTGATGGAGACGGAAGTAGTGTTTTTGTTTCTTCACTAGCGTGGTATGTGCTATCAGTGGAAACCTGAAAGCCATGTTTGTTAATGCTGTTGGATGTGGAGAGGAAAATGCAGTTGCCTTTTGGCTTGATCCTATCATGTGATGTTTTATTTTTAATCTCTATTAAATAATCATGTAAATTGATCGGGGGACTAGTTGACAAGTGACGGGGAGCATGAAGATGGCCGTGTCTGAGTAGATTAGATGTGACCAACTTCACGCCATCTCAGAGGTGAACGTGTCGGAGTGGTAGCAATGAACAATTCAAAAATCGTAGCTTTCAGTTCAAAGTGGAGTCTCATGTTTTCAGATACTCAAGTCCTATTTAAGGGGATGACAGTAACGATTCTCTCCTGTCGAGTATTAATCCCATTTTATTTTGTTCATAAATGACTGGTTTTGCTAATTAGTTGGAGTCTACTCTATCACTGACTATGGATTTACTCATTGAAGGCAGAACTTCAGGTGGAATATCAGTTCATTACCGAAAGGACCAATTTGCAGTGTGCCAAGATGAAGGTCATCGTCAAAGTTAGCATCCGTTGTTATCAAATGCATTAATATATATATATACTTAATGTATATGTTTATTTTTAAATTAGATTGAAATTTATGTTCTCCCTTTATTAAAAATTATAGCATAATACTTAAAATTATAAGGTAAAAATAGATAGTATAGCATGAAATAAATGTTAACTTTTTAAAGCAGTGACTTTAGGGTTTCAGTTTTCCTGTCTTTCAGAACAAATTTGCTATTTTTTATTCTAAGAAAGGGTTGCATTCTAAAGCTGATCTACTACTAACCTATCAGATGAGAATACAGGGGACTCATCTCCAATCCTCTATTGTAGCCAAAAGTGCCATTTGTAAAACTACTTAATGATGGATGTTTTCTGAAGCTCTTTTGCCTGAGAGGTGGGAAAGTGCATTAAAAAGCTTTTTCTGTACTGTATTTGAGTTGGAATCATTTTGTCCCTACACAGCCTAGTATGGATGAGTGTTGTGGAATAGTCCATACAGAGAATGCTAGATGGTGTTTTACTACTCTGGGGGAATGTCAATATTTTTACTTTCAACTAATTAGAAAATCGGTACAGAATTCATTGTGTGTAAGGTGCTGGGGAGAACCTGGGGGTGAGTGGTTGTTTGGACTATACTCAACATTAACCAAAAGAAATTCACTTTGTTTCATATTTATTCCCTTATTTATTTATTCAAGAAACCTCACTGAGGATTTGCGTTTTGCTGGACACTGCACACAGGCCTTGTGTATACAAAGCTAAGTAGATGTAAGCCTGGATCCAGCTTATTCTTCAAGCTTGGCCTTTGGCCCTGGCTGGTGTGGTTCAGTTGGTGGGAGAGTCATCCCCCATACACCAAAATGCTCCCTGACCAGGTTTGATCCCGGTCAGGGAGCCTGTAATTCTCTCCACACAGAGGGAGGAATATGAAATAATGGTGTTGACGCAGGTGGTTTAATGCCAGAAATCCCCCGAGAACCAGAACACTGACAACAACTTACATTTAGTTGTATTCCCCTTTCCAGGCTTCCCCCACTTACCCTAACCCAACGTAGCCACATCGGTGAATGTTGAGTTCACCATTCTCTCATTCTTTTTGTTCTTAATATTTGTTTACATTTTTTAAAAAAATAAGCATTTTTAAAATAGCATCAAATTTTAAGTAATTTTCTGGGACTTGCTTGTTTTAATTCAGGGTCATTTTACTAAGATTATTCTAGATTTTTGGTATGGTTGTAATTAATTCATTTTTCAAGGGTTCAAAAATTTCTACAGCATACATTATTTGTCTGTTGTCTTGTCACTAGATATTTGGGTTATTTCCATTGCCAAGGTCACAACTAACCAGTTTTCAAAGTGCTTGAGCCAAGGTACACTCCCATCTGAAATATAAAAGTGGTATGTGTCAATCAATATCGTAGACAATGCATGATATTCTGAGACTTCTTAATTTTTGTCCAATAAATGTCTACTTGGTCAATGACGCTGGAGTCCTAATTTGCTGCAAAGCTCACAAAACCTGAAGCAAACAAAATGTAAGAAATAGTCTGTAGTCCTAACCTACTACTACATCAATATCTTCGTGATACCCAGGATGTCTTCCATCTTTGTTCTACAACAACTTCGTGATTCCAACGAGGAAAGGATTCTTGGAAGTCAGTATAACATAACCAAGAACATCCAGAAATTAATTATTAAGCACCTACTACGGGCCTGTCACTAAGTCTTTGGCAAACAGCAGTAATTAAGACCAGTCTGTAACCTTATGAAGTTGACATATTCTTGGGGCGAACCAGACAATAAATAAGTTACATAAATAAAACAGTGCATTTAGCTAGGGGTGAGTGCTAAAAAGTAAAATGAAACCAGATGGCGTGATAGAAAACGGAGTTGCTACATTACTCAGTTCCTACGAGGCACCATTCACATTGCATTATACATGAACAGCGCCCCCTGGAGTTAGGCAGTGCAACAGCCCTGAGGGCGTGGGGGTTGGGAAAGCTGGGCAAACCTGATGTTAGGAATTAATGCCTAAAGTGGGATTAAGCCAGCCTTAGAGAAATCTGAAAGAAGAGAATTATGGAGGAAACAGCAAGGCTAAAGGTACTGAGACCGGAAAAATCATGGGGGTTAAGAGCATGGGCTCCGGAGACAGGGACCTGGACTCTAGCACTTAGGAGTGCACCCAGCTGTGACTCAGCCTCTCTAGACTGGTTTCCTTACCTGTAACATGAGGACCATAGTACTTACCCCATTGGCCTCCCGAGAGGATTAAACAAGATAATGCATGCAAAATGCTTATCCTTGTGCTGGAACCATAATACATAATAATTGGATTTTTCTTTTGATTTTATGCCCACTAAATAGAAGGAAAAAAGCACTCAGGGAAAGTTCTGACCTTACTCGAAACTCACACCAACTAATTCCCAGGACCAGACTCCAGGCCCAGAAATGCTCTGTCTGATGCTTTTTTTTTTTAGCACAGCTTTCTGCGCCTTGGTTTTCTCACTTTTTGATAAACCAAAACCTCATTAAATGATATAATAATATCTCATATAGCTATATGAAGATTAATGAGATATATTTTTAAAGTCAGCACAGTGCCTGGTACCTGGGAAGAGCTCCAGAAATTACTGTTGGTAGCTATTACTACTGTTACCCTGCCTTGCAGATCCCATCATCCTGTTAGACCTCACTGATCCAGAGGATTGTATGTGTTGTCTCTCCACATCCTCACCACCAACCACATACACTTCAGCTCTTTTCATTGGGAGAGACTGTGTGCATCCAAAGGAACCCAAAACACTAATTCAAAAAATATATATGCATGCCCACATTCACTACCAAGTTATTTGCAGTAGCCAAGGTAGGGAAGCCACCCAAGTGTCCATCAAAAGAGAAGCAGGTAAAAAAGTGTGGAACATTTACACAATGAAATACTACTCGACCATAAGAAAAGAATGAAATCTCACCTTTTACTGCAGCATGGATGGATCTAGAAGAGTGATTTTCGTGGCACACATAAACTAAAATTTGGTGGCACACTAAACAATGTATTTTTTGCCAGTCAGACAAAAAATGGGTATAATTTTGACTCATTCACATTGGATGCTATTGTTGTGTTGGCTGTTGTCTTTTCTTTTTCCTGACAATATAAGGGAAAAGAGGTCAGTGTCCCTGAATAAATTAAATAGTCGGGTATCGCATGTTTTAAATTTTTTTTTGACATACCAGTGTGCTTCTTGTGGCACACCAGTGGAAAATCACTGATCCAAAGGGCATTATGTTAAGTGAAATAAGCCAGTCAGTGAAAGACACATACCATATGACTTCACATATATGTAGACTCTAAAGAAAAAATTTAACAAAATAGGAAGAGGTCCATAGTTACAGAGAACAGACTTTTGGCTGCCAGAGGGGAGGGATTTGGGGGGCTGGGTGAAAAAGGTGAAGGAATTAATTACTACAAATTGGTACTTACAGAGTAGTCACAGATACTTATAATATCAGAGGAACCACTTTGTAAACCACTAAGTTGTACACCTGAAACTAATACAGAATGATGTGGAATGTAAACTGTAATTGGGAAAAAAACATCATAGACTAGAGAATAGTAGAGTTAGAAAATATGTATATGATCTACTCTGTTTTCAATTAAATATATTAGAAGAAATGGCTTTTGCTATGCTCCTCAGATACTGAGGAGCAAGGAGATCCCCAGGTTGGTCAAAAACATCTTTGGATTCGTGGCTATAGGTTGGGGGAGAGCAAAAAATAAGTTTGCATTGGATCTTTATTTTATTCAGCCACCTACCTTTTAAAACTGAAAATTATATGTAAATGACTTACCAAACATAATCTTTGAAACTCAAGATTTCATAGTAAATAATTCCGCCAGACTGCAAAATATTTATCTACCTACTCCCAGATCACACTTGCCAGCAGTTTTAGAGCCTGTTCAGAAAGCAATCCAAGTAATCAATTGTGCTTTACATCCCCGGGGGCAAACCACAGTTCTCCGGCTAATTGGAGGTTTCAGCTCCATTGTAAAGGAGTCCCTTCCCTGAGCACACTTTCATGGAGACAGCATTCCATTTGTGGGGAGCTTCCAAAGTCTAGAGGTTTGGGAGCTTTGTGCTGGAGTTATGCAAGCAGAACCTCCACCTTGTGCTTCTGTTAGCACATGCTCTCTGCAGGCAACGCGGAGGCACAGGCTGCTGCTTGCCTTGTGCGTCCGATGAATGTTCTGGGCAACATGCAGGAGCACTCTGCAAAGAACTTGACCAAGGTGTCTCCCGGTCTTACACTTGGGACTTGACAACTCTCTTTCTTTGCCTGTCATTCTGCCTACGTGACTTTCTTTCTCTGCCTCCTGGCACTCCAAATGTTATTCTGAATGCCCTTTGCACCCCAGGAGTTAAATATTAAACTCTCTTCCTCCTGGAGTCTGAAGTGCCTGGGTCCACCAAGATAATTCACAATGGAGACTTTATGAAGGTGGCTAGCGACACTTCTATGAGTCCAATCTGAGTGGATGGGACGTGGGCTGACAGGACAGTGAGGAGGAGAGAGGGAGAGCGAGAAGGCCCTTCCCTCTGTTGTGTCTGTTTTAAGTGTAGCCAAAACCGTGCGACGAGCCCAGATTTGAAAAGAGCTGAATGTTTCTGCCACTGGGAAAGGTGGAGGAGTGTGACAAGGACCACAGTGACATGGGAATGTGAAGGTTAGTTAATGATTAGGCAGGGAGACTGCCAGGTCTGGTGTTTCTCAGCAAAGCGGGAGGGAAACAAGTGCTGTGAGGGCTAAGGAAGGTTGGAATCCACAAACATCAGACCAATCCCTCTGTTAGACAAGATAACCGCTGTTTTCTCACTTTCCATGCAGCTGGGCTGACTGGCCTCAGATGGGAAAAACTGTTCCCAGGGCTTTCCTTGTCTGACATGGAACGGGAGGTGGCAAGCACACCACCTTATGCTTAACTTACACATGGTTTCTGCTCACAACTGATGATCGTCCTCTCATTGATTGCTCTGTTACACACTTAAGTCCACCTTTTTTGCTTTCCTGCTTCCTCAGAGAACTAGCTGGCCCAGACTCCACACCCTCCCGTCTTATTTCATAAATGTAAACAAAGCACAAAATCAGAGACTTTTTTTTTTTTGTCTCTAAGAGATCTTGTAAAACTGCTGGTTCATTCTGTCATTTTATGGATGGAGAAACAGTCTTAGAAAAATTAATAATAATAATAATATAGTTATTGCAATCTAAATACATGCCAGCTACTCTAACAAATGTTTTCTATGGGTGATCTCATTTAATCCTCACACAGTGAGTGCATTAGGGAGGTTCTGGTATAATCCCCATGTTATAGGCAAGGGACTCAGCTCTCTAGGGAGGTTAAGTTGGTGGCACCAGGTCACATACAGGCCAAGTGCTGGGGCCAGGGTTGGAAACCTGTTGCTTTGACTACTAGTGGTATCTGCCTCCTGTGGCCACCCAGTCAGCCCAGGAGCACAGGATCACACATGCAGGTGGTGGCTGAGAACCAACCACCTAGAGCCAGAA
>PVIA01011835.1:0-41753 GCA_004024845.1 Tonatia bakeri
AAGCAAGGACTGCATTGTTATGCATATAAACTATAAATACAGTTACGGTTTGTGATAACCATTATTAATAATAATATTAGTCCCACCGCCTTGAATTTATGTAATTTTCCCTTCTAATTTGGAAAATTAATTAACCTAAGAGTTTCTAATTGTGTGCATATGACTTAAAAAGAAGCATTATCTGTGATAACTGAGTAGGAAGATTTAGCAAATGGTAAGATAGCAGGAGAGACATAATTTCCATGTCTAATATGGGGAAGAACAATAAAAGTGCAATTCTGTAACACCTGCTACTTACTGAGCACCTCAGTAATGCTCTTAAAAACTACCAGTTCCTGCATAATTCAAACAGGGGAATGTGGGCACAGCACCCCCACGCACGGCTCCCTGCTTTGTTTGCCAGCGAGGTGTGCCTCTGAGTCTCCACCTGCCGGAGGTGACACTGTCGGCTCTGTCAGGGTGACAAAGGACAACACTGAGGCAGAACGTTCCCTCAAGAGCTTAGAAGCCAGGGGCACAATGACGAGGGTGGGGCTTGCAGAACAAGCACCGCCTGACTGGTCACACAAGGTGCACTCACACCAGGAAGTGGAGACAAGGGGAGTGAAAGGACATTTTTTCCCAGGTGTAGGCAAGACTGGGTGGGGAAGACCAACCAAGGACAGCGCCATCCTAGGGCTAGTGACTGGGGAGCCATTCCCCAGCTGGGGCTGGAAGGAGCCAGGGGCGGGGAGGCGGGGACCACACCTCAGGAAGGGCTGGGGGTGACGTGCTGTAACCCCGAGCCTCCTGTCCTGCCTCCACCTCTTGCAGGGTCCTCACTGGCCTAACTCAGTCCAAAGCCACAGGTCAAGGACCCCTGCCATGAAGTTGTGGGGCACTGAACCGGGGGGAGGGTGAGGAAGCACCAGGTGGGTAGGAGTGGGGCTCGTGTACAGCCCCACACCCCTCACCAGGGGAGATTCTCCAGGGGCCTCAGGATGTGAAAGCTCGTTCTTCAGGGGTCAGTCCTTCGGACTGCAACAGCGGTCCACATTTCAACGTCTCCCCACGGTGGAACAGGGTGCAGCCTTCAGGCATCCCAGAGAGCAGCGATGGTCTGTGTGATGATGGTGGTGACAGGGACAGCAGCCGTGTTCGGTGACAACTGTGCAGTAGGCATGCCCCGCACTTCCGTGCACAGCGATGCTCAGCATGGTGCCGGCAGGCAACAGCCGCCTCGCTTGCGGGTGCACGAACTCAGAGACTGTGAGTTTGTCTCGGACACGCTGCCAGGTCCGGCACCTCATGCACGTGTTCCCCCTCATCCTTCGTGAGGCTCACGGGTCTTCACCTGTGTCACTGACGTGTGACACCTGGCCTTCTTGTGTTCCCTCAGATGTCAGCCTCCTGGGCCCTTGTACAGCTCCTGCTCTGAGTCAAGGCTGGGGTAGTGTTCTGGGTCAGGTCAAGTCTGTCTCAGTCAGCGTGGGCTGTGGTGACAAAAAGCCACGGACTGGGTGGCTTCTAAATAAGAGAGATTTCTCTCTCCCGGTCCTGGGGCCGGGGGTCCAAGGACAGCACTGACAGAGTCAGCCTCTGGGGTAGACCTGCCTCCAGGTCTCAGGCTGCCCGCCAGCGTCTCAGCTTCTTGTCCTCACGTGGTGGACATCGGGAAAGCTCTCCTGACCCTTCTTCTTTTAATCCTCACCTGAAGATACGTTTTATTGATTTTAGAGAGAGAGGGAGGCAGCAGGGAGAGAGACAGGAGAGAGAACCATCAATCGCTTGCCTCCCATGCACACCCTGACCAGGAATCGAACCTGCAACCCAGGCATGTGTCCTGACCAGGAATCGAACCTGTGACCTTTTGGTGCACGGGATGATGTTCCAACCAACTGAGCCGCCCGGCCAGGGCTCTCCTGACTCTTACAGGAGCACAAACGTCATTTGTACGGGCTCCGCCCTCATCACGCACCGGATCCTCATCACCCCCCACCCCCACGGGCTATCTATCCCCTAATACCGTCACACCCATCAGTCCCAGGACAGGATGTCCCCTTCCCAGCCCCGCCCCCGCGTCTGGCCCGTCACCCACGCCGGCCACACACCCTGGAGAGACGCAGTTCTGGCTGAGCCACTTCCGATGTTCTGATCTCTCTACAGAGTTGTTCTCACTCCTGGGCCTCGCGGCCCAGGTTAAGCCCTGGCCTCCTGGATGAACGCTGAAGACATGTGCCCCGCCTGCCAACCACATGTACGCAGTGATGGAGTTCTGAATGGCACAGCCATCTGGGGGGCACACTGCCACTTGCCTGCATCGCACACAGCACAGAAAACTGTCGCAACACAGCCTGACGCTGCCTTCATTGTCCCCAATAGTGACGATCACAGATGCCCTCCCTGGATACCATCAGATCGAGCCACCTTCTTCCCCTCACATCCGGCGAGGCCTGCACACAGGAAAGGAAAGGGAATGCTCCCCTTCTCCAAATGTCTGTTTGAAGCCGAGGAGGAAACACCCAGACCTGCAGGGCAGCCTGTGGGGGGTGCTGCGGAGGAGGTCAGTGGGCTGGATCCCCAGGCAGCGGCTGCCCACACTGGTGCAGGGTGGCTTCAGCGGAAGCAAAGTGTTCTGGAAGGGCCTGACTCAGAACGGTGCAATCCTCTGAGGTCTCTGGTACAACCGGGGGATGGGGAGGGGGATGTCACAGAAGGAGACACGGAGATGGGGCCCAAGAACAAGTGTCCGGTCTTGGCCAATGAGTACACTTCTCGAATCTCTATTCCCCCTTCACCCTGAGGACTGTCCCTGTGACCTGGCTGCAGCAGGACCAGCCCCCTGGGGAGGTGCCCCCAGCCTCACAGGAGCAACACCCTCATTCCAGGTGGCGGCAACATCCCGTGCTGAGTCTTCCTCACCAGCCCAGTGACCACCTCCACGGAGCCTTCCCACTGACCGCACAGAAAACTACCTTGTCAGCAAGGAGGGGAGAAGCAGCTCGGCGTGGAAATCCTGGAGCCCGAGCCAGGTTGGTGGAGCGTCTGTCCCGCATGTGGTCCTTACTAGGGGGAAGTCAATGACTAATTAGAAATGAGCTGGGACACCCACACTGGCATGGAAATGGTGCCTGTGAAGGGGTCACATAGTCCCACTTTCAGAGCTGGAGAGAACCTTGGAGCGTGCCGAGAACATCACGGACATTTTCACACAACCTATCTACGTCGTGAACCCGTTCTTCGTGTACAGAAAGGACAGCGGACCTGTGGCACACGCAAATGTCGTGCTCGGGGAGCTCTTAGGAGGACACAGGCCGGGCCCGAATTACCGCAGGCACACATTACTGATATCTCCTTGGTGCTCACGAGAAGGTACCCTCGGTACGTGCTTAAATACGAGCATCCTAACTGGTCTGGATGCAACATCCAGCTTGCACTCGCCTGAGTTTAACTGATGTCTTAATCCTGCACCCACACTGGCTGATGGCATCGCATGCAAAACACACCGTCCCGGCCAACTTAACATTCAGAGCGTATCCCCAAACGGTCTCCGGCGGAACCGCCGTGGCTCTGGTCCAGCATCCAGCCAGAAAGCTGTGCGCCGGGGCTGGGGAGAGGGGACATTTCTCAAGTGGTAGAAATAGCTCCTTCCTGATAGAATTTCAGATTTTGTGTTGAGCTTAGCAGTTTAAATATTGACTAGAGCAACTAATGTCAGCGATTTTTTACACACACACACACACACACACACACACACAGATGGGGGGGAGTGGAGAGAGAATTCGGAGTTCTGAGGACACACTTAGCAAGAAGCACACTTAGCAAGAAGCACACTTGGAATTCTGTCCGATATTTTCTAAATAACTATGAAGGGTTTTTCCGGGAATTTTTTGCTAAGCCTGTTTGAAAAGGGAAATTATTAATTTTTTTATTTTAAATTTTTTATTGATTGATTCTAGAGAGAGAGGAGAAGGGAGGGAGGGAGAGGGAGAGAGAGAGAAACGTCGCTCTGCCGTCCCACTGACTGATGGATTCATAGCTTGGTTCTCGCACATGCCCTGACTGGGGACCACACCCTCAACCTTGACCTGTTGGGTCGATGCTCTAACCAGCTGAGCTGCCCTGCCAGGGCCTGAACACTGCAGGTGAAAGCTGTAGTCTGGTTTGTGACCTCGAAATGTGGTCGTTAAGGAAACACATTGTTTCCATTTTTAAAATCTTGTTGAGAAGAGAAAAGGAAATGATTTGGAAGGAAAATGAAATAGTTGTTACATTTGTTGTCAACCCCTTCTGCACCCGTGGACAGAAACAGAGGCAGCCACCCAGGTGATGGGGGCCCCATGCCCTCCAGAGGCCGTGCCTGACATTTCCTGTAGAAGAAGGCCTGAGTCCACATGTGACCCTGACTCCCCCGGGCTGGCTGTGAGCTCACATGCGGCTGCAGATCAAGCCCCCCAAGGAGCCAAGAGTCCCCACCTTGTCCCTTCCTCTGCATGAAGGCACAGAGGCCTCGGTCATCTTGAAAATGTGGTTTGGATGACTACGGAGAAAGACATCCTCGGTCGTTGACTCTTGAATCTAAAGTAATTATTCTGCTTGGTTGGCAAACTTATTAGCAAATAAGGTCCCTTGAGAGGGGACACAGGGCAGGACTGTGTAGCTATAGGCTCAGGGCTAAGTGACAACGCCCAGGACCCAGATGTGACTCCACTGTGAATAATCCCTCTAAAATAGGAATTATGCCAAGGCCCACCTCTCCTGACCACATCCAACACCCCAGACTTGCAGGAATACTTTTTTCATACAAAATATAGTGAATTAAGTACATGGCTCACTGCGGGGGGACTGTATACTCTGATCAGCTCCAGACACCGTTGGGAAAGTATGGGTGTGTGTAGGCACGTTAAAATGCAGAGAACCCACACCATAAGAGAATATGGTATCAGGACAGAACAGGGCGGGGAGTGGGTGGTGGGCGCAGGGGACGGAGGTCGCCGTGACTCTGCCTCCCGGAATTCACGTGCCTTTGTGGTCCCTTCCCCTTGACCATGGAGGAACCAGGCTTTCTCAAAACAAGAGGGCGGGGCTAGGGAGCTGGGGCACATGAGCTGGTGCTGGGTGACCCTGTGCCAGCAGGAGCAGTTGACATGAAGGGCTGAAGCCATCAGCCGTTCGTGTCAACTGCTCCTGCTGGCGTTGAAGAAGCCAGTTGTCCCGTGTGCGGTGCCCGATGGAGACGCCCACGTGGTGCGGAAGGAACTTCGGGGTACACCCCGCGGAAACGGAGCCCCACTATCGAACAAACCACCAGGATCTGAATGCAGCCAATGAGTGCGCGAGCTTGGAAGCGGGTTCTCCCCGGCGCAGCAGCCCTGGCGCAGCCGCGGCCACGGGAGAGGCCTGCCGCGCAGGCTCGTGGGGAGCCTCGTCTGGACTCTTCACCCCTGGAAACTGAGAAAATAAACGCTGTGCTGTTCAAGCAGCTAAGCAAGGTGATGTCGTTACACAGCAACAGATGATCATGTAAGAAAGAAAAACGTGCGACTCAGAAGTGTTTAAGGAAAAAAAGCACAAAATAATAGGGGAGGGATTTGTCCCAAAATGTTCATCCTCGTAATGGCTCCGACTTTATCTCTTCAATAACAGAGATGTCCTTATAAACGGACTATAAATTAGCTTTGGATCGTCACTCAGTATAAAAAACACAGTGAAATAAAGGTCCGCGGAGAAAATGCCAGGCAAGCGCGGGGGGAGAGAGGACAGGAGCCGTGTTCATGAGACAAGGTGGGTACCAGACTCCCGCTCCAGAATGTGCTGTGCAAGGAGGATGTTTCCCGCTGGTGACAAGGACAGCTTCCCAAGAACACCCCAAAAAGTCAGGAGCCCCCACAGACCCAAAAACACACTCGTGAAAGGTATGAAACAAGAGCTGCTAAAAAAACTTTTCACTTCCAGCTAAATAGACATTTGGGGGGAAACGTGACTCTTACGGCATTCCAAAACACAAGCAAAAAAGTGAATGACATGTTAAACTATTCTTTGTTTCAATAAAAATGTTTGTCTTCAGAGGCGTCAGAATGGGAGGAAATTTAGAGTTTTAGGGAGCAGGGGGAAGAGAGACAAGTCCAGGTCCCAGGCCACTGGACGGGGGCGGAACCTAAGGAAGCAACTTCTGGGAGTGGGGGTGACGCCCTCACCTGGCTCAGCCGTGTTCCACTCCACACACCATGCAAAAGTAGGAAAAAAATATGTCTCTACTAATGACCCCCGACCACCCTGGCTTAGAGCCTCCGTTCACATCCACTGTGTGGCCCAGAGCACATCAGGTCAAACGTCAGTTTTAAGGTAATCCAATTTGGATATGGCCCCATGTTTTGGTGGAAGACAATGCAAATTCTTCTCTGCAGGGAATCACTTGCAATGTCCCTGCTCAAAGATGCCTGAAGATAAGGAAGGGTCAGAGGTGGGAGTGACAGTGACGATGACTACGTTTACTCAGTGAGTGTTCATCTCATCCAGGAACACCCTCCTGGAAACACCCAGAATCCCGCTGGACCCACTCCTGGGCATCCCTCGGGACTTCCCCAGGGAAGTGGCACACCCAGCCAACCACCACACCCTACCATGAATGAAGAGGTCGAATCAGTAATCTGAAAACCGCCCATTGAGGCCCCCGACAGCTTCGCTGGGAATTTGGAACATTTAAAAAAGAATTAAAGCCAATTCTTCACAAATTCTTCCAAATAGCGGATGAGGCGGGAGCACTTCTCAAATCATTCCGAGCCAGTAATATCCCCAGAACTAAGGAGACCCATTGCGTGGTTCCATTGGTATGAAACGTCCAGCATAGGTGGACAGAGATGGACAGCAGGCCAGTGGCCACACCGGTGGGAGGCTGGGGGGCAGGGAGGTGACAGGTACAGGGTACAGGGCCTCTCTTCGAGGTGAGGGTCTACATGCGATGTTAGAACAGGGGCTGTGGCGATGGTGGCACCGGTCTGTAAACATCATAAAGACCACCGAGTTAGACACTTCTCTGGAACATGGAGACATAAGCCTTCTCAACATCCCATCTAAAGAAGCCACCCTCCCCCTGTACGTCAGACCCCAGGATGGGGGAGGGGATGGAATCACCAAGTGAAATGACCAGGCTTAATGGGCATGGCCACAGAGCAGAGGACTGTCAACCCCGACGAGCCAAATTAGAAGGCTATCCAGAGAGAAGGTTCAGAAATAAAAATAGAAAAAACAAGAATGGCGTCTTAAAGTCTGGCTCTAACAACCTGTGAAACACAGCTCTGGAGGGAGGTCAGAACTACAAGGTGGATTCGGACAGTTTTGACACCGGTGATGCTGAAGAAGCTTCCACCAGGCTAACCTCCCCAACTCTCAGAGGAAAAAATTCCTGGGGGGAAGCATATGGTGGATGCTTCTAGAAAGTTCCTAAGTGTAGGGATAAGCTGAACCCTTGAAAGAAGAGAACTTCATTCACTAAGCTAGAGCCGTGTTCATACAGGCTAATTATTTTGGAAAATAATTAAGGTAAATCTCTTCCTCACTCATGACTGTGAAGTAAAATCCAATGGTTTGAAGGTTTAAAAGCGATGAAGTCATTAAAAGACTACAAGAAAATTAAGATAAAAATTTAGATAATTTTGGAGTAGAAAGGCAGCTCTTATAAGGAGAAAACGGGCAGACACCCAAAAGGAAAAGATTAAACACAAAATACCAAAAAAAAAAACCCTTCTGCATCTCAAAAAAAAAAAAAGGGAAAGAAAACTCTGAGGGAAATAATAAGACTGTTTACTATAAAAAATGTTGCATTAGCCCTGGCTGGTGTAGCTCAGTGGATTGAGCGCGGGCTGCGAACTAGGCATCGCAGGTTCGATTCCCAGTCAGGGCACATACCTGGGTTGCAGGCCATGTCCCCCAGCAACCACACACTGATGTTTCTCTCTCTCTCTCTCTCCCCCTCCCTTCCCTCTCTAAAAATAAATAAATAAAATCTTTAAAAAAAATGTTGCATTATAAGAGCTGAAGTATTAATTATTGATCAGAATAATTGGCAAAGAATAAGAATGGTCAATTAGAAATAAGAAAGAGTAACTAGATAATATAAAATGAAAACAAAAGCAATAAATGCAGATTAAACAATGATAAAATATTTCTCAGAACAACACTAAATTATTAGATGGTGGGTCAAGTTCAGCAGCCTCTCTGCACACTGCTTCTTAGACTGTACCTGCAATATTGATCGAAAGACTTCAGGAATGTGTATTTGACATTCACTTCTAGGAAAATAAATTTAGAATATTAGCTTTCGTTTTAATCGATACACAGTTCAGGGAAACCCCCATCTGAATCCTCTGTCCTTGGCGAGCACTTGACCGTCAGCGAGAAGCCAGTTGGGAACACGGCTACACAGCAAACCAGCAAATCATATCGTTAAAAACATGCAGCGACAGTTACTTGGCATTGGAAAGTTTCTTTAGTGAGAAAAACCTTGGACATAGAAAGAAAAACCATCACGATGGGTGGCGGGGAGTCTACCCTCGCCGTGAAGCCCGTTAGTGAGATCAACAGGGCGGTCCCCACCCCATCTCCTGCAGCCCACTCCCTCCAATATCGCTCACTCACCGTAACTGCTTAGCGAATTTATTTTTCTCCAGCTGACTCTAGTTGCCCTAAGATTTATGTGTTTGTGCGCAATACATAAGCACAATGTGGGAAGACTTCAGAGTGTGGGCAAAACCCGTTTGGTGTGAGCAGCTCTCACAGACTCATGGGCCGCGCGCCACTGTCTTGCTGAACGAGACACCCGTCTTCCTGGAGACACGGAGAGATGGACACCCTTTAATTTGCATTTAGAAAATTTCATTCAATGCCTCATTCGGCACCAGGCAGATGAATCTGCGCAGCCTGAAGTCAGCATTTGGAGTGGGCACGAAGAAGCGGAGTGGGCAGCAGGCGACAACGAGATAAGAGGGTTTGAAGGAGCGGGCCTCCGTGATTCAGATCATCTGTCACACGTGACTTCAGACGGTCACTGCGAAACTTCCTGGAGGTCACTCATGTGGTGAAGAGATGGAATAAGTGATACTCTGACTTTCAGACGAAGAATGTGTGTGAGCCACGTGGGAAGATGATGGCCAAAACCAAGTCCAGCATCGTTGGTGGTCTGCTGGTGAGTCGGGCTGGGGTTCCGTTTCCTCATCTGGCAAAGGCCCCCCCTCTGCCCACGGAGGCTCAGACCTCAAGGAGTGGCTGGGGTGGGGGCTTTGCTCTCTTTCTTGTGGTTGCTGCTTTCTCTTTCGGGACGGAGAGTTTTCATCAGACATCTCACCGAGCACCATGACCCTAAAACATCGGGGCACTGTGACGTGTGCCGCCTCCGTGACGTGCTTTTTCGTCGCTGGTTCCACAAGTGTGGTTCAAAGGAGAAAAGCGTTCTTGACCATCCTCTTCCAGAAGGGAGGACTCGGGGGCGGGATCTGTTATTGCCCAGGGTAAATATAAAACAACCCCCCCATCCAGGCCTTTATGGTGAATATTGACTGAGTCATAGACAGAAATGTGTGCTCTCTCTGTCGGTAAACTGTTTGGATCTGAAGACTCAATTTCTTTTGTGACCACCTGGGCCCGTGTTGAGGTCAGCACTCCCGGCTCTAGGTCACTCCTGGGCACTAAAAGATGTGCTAAAACTTTCACTGAATAGACATGTATTCACGGCCTGTGATGTGGGAGGTACTGGCAGAAGTATTAAGGGCAGAAATTAGCCCTGGCTGGTGTGGCTCAGTGGATTGAGTGCTGGACTGTGAACCAAAGGGTCGCCAGTTCAATCCCCAGTCTAGGACACATGCCTGGGTTGCAGGCCAGGTTTCCTGGTGGGGGGTGCATGAGAGGCAACCACACATTGATGTTTCTCTCCCTCTCTTTCTCCTTCCCTTCCCCTCTCTCTAAAAATAAATAAATAAAATCTTTAAAAAAAAGAGCAGAAAATTTTAAAAAATCATCCTGCTCTCAGGACATGTCCTATTCAGTACCAAAATTAATGCAAACGCTACAGGCAAATTCCAGGGTAAAATACACGGGTTACTTTAAGAAAAGTGTGAGAATTCTCACAAGAAGGTTCAACAAATGTTAACTGAAGTCTCTAGTTTCTATGCTCCAACATTACAGACCTTGAACGACATGGAGACCCTGTACGTGCAGCCACTCTGGCCTGCACCGGGGGCTGCTGGGCACGGCATCCCCGTTCTCTGGTATCTGTACATAGTCAGGGGCTGGGAGCAGTCACTGACATCTCCATGGTGGGTCCCGTCTGGGTGCAGAACAGTCGCTGAGGAGAGCTGGGATGGGGTATTGTATCGAGTGCCAGAGGCGGTCTCCACGAAAGCCGGCACAGTGTCAAAGCCGCGCCAGCTCACGGCTAGTAAAAATACTCCTTCTGCAGGAAGTGCCCAGGATGCAATTGGCTGAGCAGAGTTGTCGCCGGTGGACACAGGCAAAGGGACGATACATCTGCGATGTTCTGAATAATCATCTCCACTTTGTCAACGTAGAATTTTTCTCCCTATTTCGATGTAGACCCGTGGTTCCCAAAGCGGGGTCCAGCAGCAGCGGCCTCACCTGGGAGTCGGAAAGGCAGGGATGGGGGCCCTCATTCAGACCCAGAGCTCCAGAATCAGAAGCTCAGGGTCAGCCCCGGCAACCTGTCTGCCATGAGCCCCCCAAGTGATTCTGGTTCATGCCGGAGTTTGGGGACCATTGCATCTGTCACCCCATAATTATTTAGGTATCTGGATGCAATTAACCTGAAAGACTCTATTGGGGTCCACTCGCCATGCCGCTGTGGCTCCAGAAAGGAGGGGACGCCTGCCTGAGAGGGGCGTGTCCCCGCCACTGTGGGGATCTGCAGCTGACTCTACTGCCTGGGAGACAGGGCCGAGAGTCTGGGTGGCAGGTGCACCTTCACACCCCCAGCATTCAGCCTCCATCGCCTCCACTGCCCATTACTCTCACTCTCCATCCCGCTGGGAGTCCTGCCCTCCCCTTCGTCTCTGTCCCTCTCTCCTCCCTCCACCACGTGTCAGTCAGCAATTGTGACCTAAGAACCTCACTCCCCCCTCTCGACCTGATTCGGGCAGGGGACAGCTTCGCCCCCAGGTGTGTAATGGCCTGACCATCCTCATCAATGTCTGTCTGTCTGTGGCCCGGAGTCCCCAAAACTCCGGAGAGAACAAAGCACAGACCAGAGAAAGCTGGCTGGGTTCGGCAGACAGAGCGTCTCGCCAGCCTCCGGCAGCGCTGACTGTGGACTGGGGCCTCGCACACGCGACACAGCCGCTGTTCTGCCCCGTGCACTGCAGTGTCAGGAAGAACGCTGTGCCCAGGAGATTGGGTCCTGCCAGGATGCCCGGCTCTGCCAGAGTGACTCCAGAGAGTGCCACCCTCGGCTGCAGACACAGCGCCCCCGCCTGGGCGATCTCACACCCCCCACCACTGCCCCCAACAAGACCACCCTTGGCTTGCCCTTCCCAAGGCGCTGCTTCCCGAAGGATCTTTGCTGACACTTGCCTGGGGCACAGGTGATGGGAGCTCGGAGAACTTTGAACAAAGAGCTGTAAAACGCCCGGCATGCGGACAGATTATCAGTGGCCCTCCACACGTGCAAGCAGATGGTAGAACACTGTTCTCACACTGGCGCCGACATTTACAGTGTGTTCGAGGTGGAAAAGGGTTTCGAGTTACATAAGGTTCCCGGAGAGGCGTCAGGGCGCAGAGCTGAGTTTGAGACCAACCCGAGTCCACTCTTTTTTAGCTAAGCGAATTCAGTTAAGCCAGCGAAATTGTGTGAACCTCCTTTTTTTTTTTTTAAGAAAAACCTAAACTGGGAGGTAATATGGTAGCAATGCTAAATCATTTTTTGTGACATCTATGGTGCAACCCGATGGTCACCCACTGAGAGACGAGCCTGACAACCAACACCCGGAGCAAACACAAAACCCTCTTTTCTGCAGACACAAGACCATGGCTCATGCTGTCCTCCTGTAACTGATGCCTCCACTCCGGGGGGAGGGAACACCCCCAGCCCCGGTCCTCTTCCTTGAGTAGAGCCCTGCTCCCCCTCCCAGTGGTCAGAAGTGATCATTCTCTGAAAAGAAGCTCTACTAAGTCTCGTCTTCTGCCCCCAGTGTTTACAAGCAGGCGCTTTCTGGGCAGGAGGGACCCATAACTACAGCGGCCACGACGGGAATCCACCTGGCGTGTTGGCATGCCTGTGGCCACGACCGAAGGAAGCTGCACACAGCTGGGTGCCTGGGTGGCCTGGAGACTCTGCAGCAGCACCCAAGACAGAGGGCGATCCAAACACCTTTCAATTTGGGCGATCTAGTCAAACTCCGTCAGGGACTTGAGCCAGAGGTCAGGGGGCACCTCTGACTGGTGCACCGGGCACAGCCCCGACGTCCGTGGCTGGGTGCGGGGACCCCCTGACGTGTTAAACAGAAATGCTCTGATTCTAACAGCCCTGTGCCTCCTGGAGACGACGCCAAGACACGCCCTGGTCCAGACGAGTCTGGCAGGCGCCAAGGACTGATGAACGGTATCGAGAGAAAAACTGCAAAATGCATCAAATCAATCCACTCTTTCCTTGTCCACGTGGAGAAATGCCACTGCTCTCTATTTACATCGAAACACCTTGGTCTGGGGAACAGGAGCCCTTTTCTGCAGGTAAAGACGCCCAGGAAAGGTAAGTTACGTGGCGTCCTCTACAGAGGCTACAGAGCAGCTGAACCCACCATTCTCCAGCTGCTGCAACATCAGAACAAACTTCCCTGGCCGGGTGGCTCAGTTGGTTGCAGCGTCGTCCCAACATGCCAGTGATGTGGGTTCGATCCCCAGTCAAGGTGCAAACAGGAATCAACCAGTGATGCATCAATAAGTGGATCAGCAGATCAATGTTTCTCTCTCTTTCTTTCCTTTCTCTCACGAGAAATATCAATACAACCCTGGCTGGTGTGGCTCAGTGGATTGAGCGTGGGCTGTAAACCAAAGGGTCACCATTGGATTCCCAGTCAGAGCACATGCCTGGGTTGCAGGCCAGGTCCCCCGTAGAGGGTGCGTGAGAGGCAACCACACACTGATGTTTCTCTCCCTCTCTTTCTCTTTCCCTTCCCCTCTAACAATAAATAAATAAAATATTTTTTTTAAAGAAAGAAAAACATCAATACAAAAATGTAAAATCAGAGCTGCCAGAGACGCCTGGGCTGGGCTGTCCCTCTCCCTCCAACACTCACTCCGGCTTCGATAGGTACCGTTGACCCGGCTTTTTCTCTGGACCTGTGCCCAAACGCAGTAACAGGATGCAGACCTGAGCCACCGAGACAGGGGCAGTGATTTCACGTGATGCTGTGCTACAGCCTCAGCCCCGCCCAGTTCCGGTCCCGGGGTCTGACGGCTGCGCAGGATGTGGTGCGCAGGATGTGGTGCGCAGACGCAAACGGCCCTGTTCCAGCACGACACAGGCCCAGCTGCGTTGACACTCCTACAGGGCAGAGCCAGACTAAAGGAGGCTTAGGTAGAAGGCAGGGACGTGTCAGGGGACATGCATTACCTTGTGCCTGAAGTCACCGGCCGGTATCTTGCCTCCTGGCTGCTGGATGATTGTAAGCTCCACCCACCCCCGCGCCCCAAGTCGCCCAGCCTGCAGCCCTCGCCGGCATCAGTCCACCGGCAGGTGCCACTGTACCCCCCGACCCCCCGCCAACACTGCTGCCCCAGTGATGCCAGAGGCCAGCCTCCCCCCAAAGCCCACTGACCCACATCCTGCCCCCACGCCCACCTTTCCCTCCAGCTCCCAGGTCTGCCCTCACAGCCACGGGTTTGGCCTTTTGGATTCTGGCAGGATTGTATTCGTGGGGTCATATCAAGCACCTGACATGCGTCCAAACCGCTGGGACTCCTAATGGGCTGTTGGTGGGGGGTGGGGGGGGGCTCCTATTTTGCAAAATGAATGAGAATAGCAATCACAGCGGCGGATGTGTGGCAGACCACGGGCGCTTGCCATCGAGGCGTCCTCCGTGGGACCTAAAATTCTGCCTGGAAGACACTGGGTTCATCTAGCTGGAGCCAAGCTTAGAACGGACGCTGAAGTGGATTAACAAACTTGGGAAAAGAAGCTGGAGGTGCAATCTGCAAAGCAAACCCACACGCCCTCCTCCAGCCGCCCGTGGTGGTGGTGTGACTCCGGATCCAGTAGGGGGCAGGCTTAGTCTTCGAGTTCCCTGGGGTTTGACCCACACCCGGAGGAAACGACGTCGTCAGCCGCTCCTTCGCAGCCTCATCAGCAGTAATCACACCTGTCGCTAAATCACCTGTCAGGCCATTTGTTAAAAGTCACATTGCAAAGGAGGAAACTGCACGTTAGACAGAAATAAATTCAGCTTTCTTCCACGAGTTCCCTTCTGGAGTCACTGGAGTCGAACTTATTTGCATCTGTTTTCTGCATGTGTCACGGGACTGGGGCTCCCTTCCTGTCACTCTGACCACCTTCTCGCCGTGTGGGCTCACCCTGCTTTCCTCTTGTTCCTCCCGTCACCGCCCAGGGGGGCACTGGGTCGCTGGGGCAATTTGTCCAGCACACGTTCATGGTTATTGCAGGAGAGTCCAAGTGTTGCACTTTTACTCACCTAAATGATCGAAACTGGCATTTAGCATTAAATGTAGCTACTGAGTGTAACTGGGTTTATATCTGCTCACTACATTGTCTCTATATACAGAAAGACACACTTTCTTCCTTCTTATTTTAAGATTGTATTTATTTATTTTTAGAGAGAAGGGAAGAGAGGGAGAAAGAAAAGGAAAGAAACATCAGCGTGGGGTTGCCTGCTGCCTCTTGTGCTCCCCCTGCTGGGGACCTGGCCCACAACCCAGGCATGTGCCCAGACTGGGAATGGAACCAGCCACCCTTTGGTTCACAGGCTGATGCTCAATCCACTGAGTCACAGCAGCCAGGGCAAAAGACATACTTCCTCCTCTCCCCAAGTTGCGGTTTATGCAACAATTATTCAATGAGCAAAGGCACCGATGTGGTATTAAAATTCTGCAGGTACAGTAAGCACCACTTGCTAAGAGATCACTCTACAAATGGCCATTCATCTTGTTGAACCTCAGTTTACCCAACTGACAAATGGGGGTAGAAATGCCCATTCTGACTACCACATAACATTGTCTCAAGAATCAGATGAGAGGGTGTTTGTGAAACGCTATGTAAACCAAGGTGATTTCAAGCACAGCAGTTCCTCGTGAGAGCCACACTGCCTGGCACTTTATTTTATCGTGGGAACTTCAGAATAACTGAGTAACGTGAATAGTCTTGTCCTGATTTTACACAGAAACACACTGTGACTCAGAAAACTGCAGCTCAGAACTCGGATCCCCGGGAAAGTGGAGCCCACTGCTCAAAATCTCCAGCATGGTTGATGTTCTCATCACAGAAAAGAATTCATTTTCTGTGGTTTCCCTCAACACCCTCTTCATATTTCTGAGGAGACAGGAGGTACTCACATACCCAACAAGAAACCAAGTGTTGAGTAGGAGGTGAAAGCACAGTAGAGGTCCTAGGGCGGCGTGTGGCCTGGGAAGGGGTTCAGCAGGGCTGAAGGGATGGGACACAAAAGGAGGAAGTGAGAAACGCAGGAGCCACCACGGAGACGGGAAGACGCGGGCGTGTCTCAAGGCGAGTGGGAACGTCAGGGCGTCTCGGTCCCCGATTTGTTTAGATCCGTGTGTATAAGGTGACACGAGACTGAGGCGTGAAGGGAGGACGACATCAGGACAGGGAGCTGACTCCTCTCTTCCTATAGGAGGTGGTCCGCCGAAAATCTTGAACATAAAAAAAAAATGTGCTCATGTCTGTACAAAAGAAAGATAAATTTTTAGGTACTGTGTGACGTGGGTAGAGCTGGGAGAAGTTTCCAGAGACAGGGACCCATTAGAAGATTACGTGCAGCCCGGGCCGGGTAGCTCAGGTGGTTAGAGCATCGTCCCAATGCACCAAGGTTGCAGGTTCGATCCCTGGTGGAGGCGCAAACTGGAATCCACCCATGAATGCACAAAGAAGTGGATCAACAAATCGATGTTTTTCTCTCTTTTCTTCTCCCTCAACAATCAATTTTAAACCAAGAGGAAGATTATTTGTATCAACATCTCCGTGAACTCCGCTAAAACCCCTTTTGCAACACAGGTGCGCTCTCCCCGGGAGCTTTACGCAAGAGAGGAACACTTCAGATCGCTCGATCAATATGTGCTCAGTGCCTTCAGAGATGCCAGGCCGCAACCAAAAAGGACACAGAGCCCGGTGCTCCGGCCAAGTGTGGAAGATGAATTTGAAGCTTTCCACGTAAGGCGGGGGACCCCGAGAGGGCGTGCGGAGAAGATGCTGTGAGTCCAGCAGTTCTGTGGCTGAGGGCCTCCTCGGCCCCCATCACAGGAGCCTGCTGGGAATGAAGGGTAAAAATCAGAAGATTGTACTGCTGTGCACAGCTTTCCCCCTGCACGGCATGGTGCCCCATGGTATTATGCTACCATTTATATATCTATCCCTTTGACCAATGCCTTCAAAATTTGTTCCCAAACCTTTACTTTGACAAGTGACGCTGCAATAAGAATTTTTTTTTCCCATATATCTTCTTTCTCACGTTTAACTAGTTCCTGGGCTTATATACCTGGGGACCGTCCCCATGCTAACCCAGCCCGGGTCTCCCAATTGTCCTGGAGACCCTCTCCTCTCCAACACATCATCACGTCGGAAGTGGCTGCCATCGTGAGGGGTAAGAAACGACATCCCCCTGGTTTTAGGGTGCATTTTCCTGACCTTGAATAAATCAGGAGGTCATTCAGATATACCCATCTGAGTGAGGAAACCTGGGTTTCCGCTCCTTCCAGTGCTAGACTGTACCTTTTGTTCATTTTTATATCCGTTCATTTTCACATTCAGTTGCATCTGTTCGACTTGTTGATCTGTAAGAGCCGTCTAGATATTTGGGATGTGCTTGCCTTGGCTGTACAGGTGTGAATACCTTCTCCAGTGTGTGGCTTCCCCCCACCCCAACTTTAAAAAATGGTCTATGCCCTGGCCAGGCAGCTCAGGTGGTTGGAGCACCATCCAGACACGCCAAAAGGTTGCGGGTTCCATCCCCAGTCAGGGCACATACCTCGGCTGTGGGTTTGATCACCGGTTGGGGTGTGTGTGCTGGAGGCAACCAGTCGGTGTTTCTCTGCTCTCCCTCTCTAAGATCAGCAAACGTATCTTTGGGGGAGGGTTAAAAAATCTGATTTAGGGTGCACTGACACTTATAAATGCAACACGATGACTTCTGTAGTTTGCGTATGTCCCATCTGTCGTGTTCGTGCCTCGTCTGTGACACCCTTTCCTCCCCCGGTGGGGTCACAGAGATGTGTGTCTGGTGAATGGTTCATTCTCTTGCAGGGTTAGCGTGCCCCCTTCCGGGATGCAGGTGTCACCCTAAGCTCCATGGGGACAGAGAGCGTGGCTCCATAACAATGCTTGCACCCTCTCCACCCATCAGCCCTCAACTAAGTGCTCTGTTTCTCTCTGCGGCTGTTACCCAAGGGCTGTGGGAGGTATCAGGGGACAGAGCGCAGCCCCAGAGAACGAGGGTCTCACCTGGCGAAAGCCTCACCTGCAGGGACACTGACCTGGACCTCCGTTCCTAGGATGCTTTGTGAACAGGGCCCCACCTTCCTCTGTCTTGAGGAAGTTTGTCAGAACCTTGGGCAGCTGTTGCCCGCTTCCAGGGTCTTACGAACAAGGCTCCTTTTGTACGTGTTTCTTACTCTCATTTCAAGTTTTGCAGGGAGAGGAGATTTAATTACGTAAGTGTTATTCATTGTCATGAATGTATTATAATTTGTACACTGTCATCAATATTTGTTCACAGGGCATTTAGTTATTTCCAAATTTTCACTATTACACATAGAAAAGCAACCCTTATAATAAGTTCAAATTTGTTTCTATTTTAAGAATATTTTGACTGTAATTTTCCCAATTTTTCTCATAAATGTATTTGATCTCTTAACATATTAAGTATATGAACATATAGATTTTTGGCAAACATTTTACTGATTTTTGTTATTTCCTTTTATTTCTGCTAGGTATTTTAAATATGTAATACATTTATTAAATAAAAATCTAAAAATATTTTTTCCTTGGGACCATTTTGTTGCTTTTATTCTGAGAATGTGTCCTTTATTGAGATAATAGGCAATTATTTATCTCTCTTTTTCTTAGTTTTTATGGTATAATGTTTTCCTTTTTTTTCCCAGTATTTCCACCTGACTTAAATCTCTCTGGAACTAGGTTTGGGGTGTGATATATGGCAGGGATATTAATTTACACAATAATGACATTGAGGTAAATTAGTTAGATTCTTGGAAAAAGGGCCATTCCTTATTCCACGAATTTATGACAGTCTCTTAATACATATTCATTTCTTTCCGTAAATGCCTCTCAATAAAACACATGGAATGACAAGTAACAATTTAGGACGCCAACTCGCGGAGATGAACTCCAGGTGCACAGGAAGCAGATCCTTTGCGGCACCTGGAGCTGACATTTGCGAGCTGACACGGGAGTTCTGACGACGGGTGGCCCGGGCAGCCCCGGGAAGTTCTGTCAGGAACTTCACGTCTGCCCGGTTGGATGAAAGAGCCACTTCCTGGGCTTCATGCCTCTTCATCTGCAGCAGCGTTCCCCCCCCCCACCGCCCCGGGGTGCTCTGCGGTTTTTAGGTCAGACGCAACAGCTTTGATGCAAACGCATCTCCAGCAGGCACTTTGATTGGGATGCTGGTGTTTTATCACCTTCGGTGACTTACCTGCATCACCGTTAACAAGTGCCCGGGAAAATGTTTTCCTACTTTTTCATCTTTGCTTCAGGGTCAGCGAATTGCATACGTCCATGTTCTTGGGGGGCTTCCTTGAAAAGCACGGCAGCGTGGTGACTTGTTGGTCTGGAGGCCACGCAGATGCCAGGAGTCTCGACCTGACCTGACCTTGACCCCCTTACCTCCTCCATGGGGGCCAGGCTTCTTGGTTTGGCATCCGGCCAAGAATATAAAACTGTGGCTGAAATGTTCAGGGGGGTCTGCGGGTTCTTCTCAGAGCTCAGCTCGGACATGCTTCCTAACCACCGGGAAGACTCTCCAAACACAGACGGTGTTGGGGGGCGTACATTTCAGCCACGCCCAGAGCCCCACACCAAGACCACCTCCCGACACCGGCCCCAGACCCCAGGCCTCCCTGCATTTCAAGGTCTGAGCGAGGTGGCCGAGTCAGGGATTTGGACAGAAATAATATTAAGCAAGTCCACAAATACCTACATAAAGTCCCTCGGACTTGGGTGTGGGTAGGGGGCTTTGAGGCTCCTCTTCCCGCCCGGGCTCACCGTTTAAAAGGTGGGCAGAGCCCTAGGAAGCTTCGAGCTGCCGGGACAAGTCCGACTGAACCGGGAGAGGGACCCAGATAGGCCCATTTCCTGCAGGAAGACAGTCAGACCCCGTTTCCCAGTTACTGTCTCATGAGCGCCGTGCTGAGCAGGGGAGAAGGAAGGCAGGGAGCGGAGGAAGACGCGTGTGCGGGAAGTGCAGGGGACGGCGAGGCGGGACGAAGGACGGGGCAGGAAGACACCACCTGTCGGTTTGTGTCAAATCTCTCTGTGACCTTGACTGCTTCCTGAGGTCACCTGCGTTCCGTGGTCAGCATGCCAACGTGTTCATTCAAAACCACCACCGCTAACAAAACACAGCCCGGCGCCCACCAATGCCACAAACCGCCCTCACCCGTGAGAGTCCAGACCTCACGCAGAGAACCTCAGGCCGGGACCTGGCAGACAGCCCACTGAAAACCCGGCTGTTTCGCAGCAAAACAACGGCCCTGCAATAGAAAAACTAACATTTGCATATTGGGCCTTTAAGAGAAGAGCGCTCATATCCACATTTCTGAGCTGAGGGGTTTGGACGAACCATCTCAAAGGCATCTTGGACCTCAAATGCGCCGTGCCTCTGTGGTCCCACCTCCTGCCCTCCCTCCATCAGAGCTGCCTTCTGGAAAGCGGAAAGCGTGGACCTCCCCGAACCAGCAGAGAAATAACTAGCAGCGCCCCCCTGCCCCCCCGTGGAAAATCAGGAGGCCACTGCCCCCGGCCCTGGATGTGCCCTGTTTGCCCCCCCCCGACCCACCACCCAGCATCCTCTAGGCATCTCATTCCCACGGGGGTGCTGGGCCCCAAGACAGTGGGGTGCCCTCTGTCCCAATCATCCATTTCGGGTGTCATACCCAGATATATTTGCTCCTCACACGGGTCATTTGGGGGGCAAACCTCCACCTGGTGAGCTGCTGCTGTTCAGAATGAGGTGTCAGTGACTGAGAGGAAACTGGGGGGCCCCTCTCACTACAGCCACAAGGGCACTCAAGGGGTCAGGTCGGATCCCGGCAACCTGCTTCCTCCTTAGGCTAATGATTTGCCTCCTAAGCATTTCGCTGCCCAGCCTCCTGGCTGACAGCTGCTGGACTGAGAAATTTTAGGATTATTTGGAATCAGCCCTGGCTGGCGTGGCTCAGTGGGCTGGGCGTCGTTCCGCAAAGCGAAAGGTCACTGGTTCGATTCCTGGTCAGGGCACAGGCCTGGGTTGCAGGTTCTGTCCTGGGGCCCGGGTATGTACGAGAGGCAACCGATTGATGTTTCTCTCTCACATCAATGTTTCTTTCCCTCTCTCTCTCTCCCTCCCCCCTCTCTAAAATAATAAATAAATAAAGTAGAATGTTTAAGTTCTCAGAATTAGCATCACTACTACATCATGTTATCTGCCCTGGTAACATGGTATCTGTCCCGCCGTGGGCGTCCCTGTCTCATAAACACCCCTGGCCCCTGTCTCCTCGTCGGAAGGGAGTCAGGGCTTCTGTCTGAGCTGGTGGTTCCCGAAGAGCTCTCCTTTGATCCAATGAATGCCTGTTGCCGCTCTGAAAGGCCTTTTATTTTTTAGGTTAACAATAATAATCCCTAATACATGAATAATGCCTTTCTTTGAAATGCTTTATTTGAAAGCTTTCCCGTCAATGAACTCATTTGATCCTTTCAGCAGGCAGCCCTGAGAAGGGGGGAAAGAAAACTCAGACCCACGAGCGGGGAGAAAGCATGGCTCAGAAAGGCTGCCGGCCTTGGCCAAGCTTGTGTCCGCAGGAGGGGACAGAGCCCAGCCTGGGACACGTGTTCAGCCTCACACTCCCTACCCACCGATTCCTCTCCACAACCCTTCTTTACACAGTAGCTCATCACGCTGTCTTCAGGAACAATGACGCCCTGTGTGCAGTAGCTGGCCACCACCCCTCCATCAGGTGAGGGGCTGGATGGTCCTGGAACTGGAACATTCCAACGGGGACTCAACAGAGAGGAGTGGAAACAGGAGGGAGTGCAGAAAAAAATGGTACCAGGGAGAGTTTGCAGCACTGCAGATGCTTCCAGCACTGTCGTCACCACCCATGCCTCCTCATTGGTGACCCTCTGTTCCGTGCTGGACACCCTGCTGGGTTATCACAACCTACAGCCCTGGTAGAGAGCTGAGTGAAGGCTAGTAGGACGGAGTGGGGACACAGAAGCTTCTGGAAAGCAGAGTTAATAAAAAGGGGAAGTGAGGCGTGCACAGACCCACAGCAGCTGCCCAGAAGCTGTCGCCTGTGGGGGCGCCTCCTTCCACAGGGCTGGCTGACGTGGCCCCATGTCCATCCCCCTCTCCACTGGGAGGCTCGTGGGGTTCTTTCTCCCAGTTCATCTCGCCCCACAGTGTCCAGGCGGCAGCTTCTTCCAAGGTCAGGACTGACGAGGGTGTGGGAAGAGTCAGCTCTGGTGTCTGGGGGTGGGAAGGGGCCCAGAGCCGGGGGCTTCCAGGCGAGCACACGGCAGTCCCCCTGGGGCCGCCCCTGCCCTCCTCCCTGCTGGACACTAGAGGCAGCCAGGCGGGACTGCACACCAGTCCCACAGCGCCCGAGGAGGGACGCATCACAAACCTTCCACGGAGCTGCGGCTGAAACCGCACACGAGGCACACGGCCTCTGTTTTCACATGTCGGGGATAAGTGGCAGCTCTCCAGAAGGCTGGCCGATTTGGTGACCCGAACACGGTCTTGTAGTTCAAGTCCCCTCCACCTTTTCACTCCACACCAGTTACTATCTTTTAAGGTAAGAAATCTCGGCACATTCTCATTTCCAAGAGAATTTTCAAATTCCCAGAGAATTTTTAACTTTCCAAATGTTACACCTGGATTACCAGTTCTTGCTTAGCAAGACAGTAGGGGAAGGATTCTGCAACTCCACCCTGATTTCCAGTAAAAAAAAAAAGAAAGATGAAAATTAAAAGGCCACAGGGGTCCTTGGTTAAATCACATTTCATAATCACAAACCTAATTTTCAGCACATTTTGGTAAATCCAATTTCCGCAGGGGTATTTGTTCATAGTCCAAGGAAACCTTCCCTCATCCCTCTCCATTTTCCCACTTTCCCTTCTCTCCCTTGAAACAGGTCAGTTCTGACCCATTCGGCACCATGTAACAAAGACAGTCCTGATGATCATGAGAGGGAAGCAGCCCAGGCTCTCACAGCAGTCCAAGAGAAGACCAGAAGCATCAACAGAAGGGATACTTTCAAAGGAAAAGAGGGTTCAGAGGCACTTTGATTTTGACGTTTGCACCGAGTGTCCAGAAGTGAGAAGATGTGCGGTTAATAAAGACGGTTACATCACCTCCCATCTACCCCCATCGCTTCCGTGGACGGCCCGTATGGGGATTAAATATAGATACCTAGGTCTACATCGACACCCCTCACCTGCAGGAAGGTGAGACTCAGGTGCGTGCGCCCTCGTTCACCAGGTGTGCCCAGGGCCTTCAAGAGTGAACCCCTGACCCAGACAAGACCCCTGGGAAACATTTGTCCGAGTAAACCAAGGAAGGAGTGATGTATACACTTCAGGGCCTGAAGTGCTGAGAACTCAGAGAGAACAGAAGGGTTACATCTCCACCAGAAACTTCCAGGAAAGTCAGGTGGTGGAGGGAAGGGGAAGGAAGAATCTGTAAGGTACTAGCGGGCAAATAGGTGCCTCAGGTGTGTAGGGTGCGGAGGTCACAGCAGGATGCCAGCCAGGTGGGCGGGAATGGGAAGGGCAAGGGGGGCTCTCCTCCCACCACCCGGGGCCTTACGGTTGGATCACAAAAATGAGTTGCGTTCATTCCCCCTATGCCCCAGATTTGCGCTCTTCCCCCAGGTACACGGAAGGGAAGAAAGCCATTCCAGACAAAGTCTACCACGCCCGCAAGGCTCCGGGACCCCCTCCCTTGGGAAGTCAGGTCTGTCCGCCGCCTGCACCCCAACAGCGCCGCCTGCTGTCCGCTCCCGAGGCGTGCCCCACTCCAGGCCGCGCATGAGCAACAGTGACGTCGGCCGGTTCCAAACAAGAGAATCAGTAAATCCCACGCTACGATGTAGCAAGACTGTCTTCGTTTTATTAAAATAATGCTTTGCTTCTTTTTTTAAGATTTTATTTATTTATTTCTAGAGAGGGAAGGGAGGGAGAAAGAGAGAGAGAGAAACATCAATGTGTGGTTGCTGGGGGCCATGGCCTGCAACCCAGGCATGCGCACTGGCTGGGAATCGAACCTACGATGCTTTGGTTCGCAGCCCGCGCTCAATCCACTGAGCTACGCCAGTGCTTTGATTTCTTTACACACCACTTTTTGTCGTGCATCACTCTTGTCGGAAAAAGGAAAATACTGAAACATACATTAGTTACGGTGCTCCTAAAAGGCCTTCACACTCGGGGTGGGCTCTTCGGAAACCCTTCCCACGCAGAGCAAGTAGGTGCCACCTTGTCCCTGCACGAGGTCACCCTCTGCCCATGGGGACGGCTTCGTCGCGTTCGTGGGTCTTCCCAGAACCTCGGCCTCCACGCTGTACGTTTTGACGCGAGCGCATGAGAGGCGGGAACAAGGCCGCCACCTCCTCCTGACCGCAGAGGGGCTGAAGAGGCACCTTGCTCTGGAGGGAGCAGAGTCGTGACGCAGTCTCTGAGGTAGGATCGGCGGGCTCCGGATGGCGAAAAATATACAAGCGGAGCCAGGGGAGAGCGGTCAGGAGTTCCAGGCAGCTGGGCGTGGTTTGAAACCGGGAAGTCCACAGGGCAGCAACGACTTGAACTTGCCTCAAGGAAGGTGGGCGGGCGTCTGGGGGGAAGTTCGACCGCAGGTGGGAACAGACCGGGGTGTGCTGACAACCGAGAGGAACAGGCGGAGCCCACGCGTCTGGAGCGGACAAGCCGGTGGGAGCGGTGAGACTGGAAGCCGTGGCGGCCAGAAGGGCGCAGGCGCCGCCATCCGGACAGGGTTCACGGCACAGGACAGACCTGGTCATCTGTCCTTGTGGGACTTGGGGCAGAGGAGACAGAGGGTCCAACTGCTGCTTTTCTGGGGCCTCGCTGCCGCCAGGCTGGGCGAGACCGGAGGACAATAGCAGAAACAGATGACCAGTGATGAGGCCGCTGAGTGACTGGGGTGAGAGGTGTCAGTGGCTCTGACCCAGACAGTGGCCGGTGCAACGAGGCACCCTCAGACGCTGGATGGACCTTAAGTGGAGAGCCGGTTGGATTTCCCGACACAACGAACACTTCTGTCCAGAGTATTTAGATAAAAATGGGGGCGGGGGAGGGGGGCTTCTTATTCGGTGATTTCATGAACCGAATTTCATGTTCAGAAATACGAACTAAAATTTCCTTCCTCTGTGGGTTTTCGGGACAGGCAAGGGAAGGGCGGGCAGCCCCGTCGGAGAGGGGCTGCCGTGCATTTAGAGCATCAGTAATTGAGGGCGGCAGGGGAACAACGTGCTCTGGAAGAGGGTAACCTTACGTCATGCGGAGCCAGGGCACCAGCTGACTGCCAGCACCAGCAAGAAGCCAATATCTGTGCTTGTCTCTTCCTTCTCATCTGCCCTCAGACAGAACAAGGGGAGAATTCCTGTCTGGAGACATTACTGTCTCAGAGCCTCAAAATCACAGGGGTAGTTCATCAGTGAACCCCCTTAACTGAAGGCCAAGACGACTCATTACAGAAGAATTCCCACTGTTGCCTTTGACCTCACTGAACCCTCCCTGCGACCTCTGGGCTGGGGGTCCTTGTGCCCCCGTCACAGGTGAGGACTCGGAGGTGCTGGTGGGTTAGGGAACGTGTGGAAGTGCACCTGGACTCAGGTGGGCCCCGCGAAGCCACCTGCCACAGACCAAAGCTTCCTCCTCTCCGGCTGAACCCAACTCGGCATTTCGGCGTCAACAGCAGGGACTCCCGGGTCACAGGCGAGTCGGAAAAGCTCCGTGCCTCCCCTCCGGTCTACAGAGGAGGGCACCAGTACTGGCCCTTCCTTCCCTACAGCATCTTTCTGGGAAATAAAGTGACCCTCTGGATGCGTGAGAACTTTAGGGAAGGAGGAAGTGTCCTGGGGACAAGAGGATAACCGTCCATAAACCATGACCTGCTGAGGACCGAGGCCGACTCGGGGTTCTCTGAATTTTCACACACATGCTCTTGGGCACAAAACATCTTGTATAAAGGTGTGTGCAACAGATAATGTTTCGACCTTTTCCTGCTCACGTACCCTCCGTCCTTTGAACGTGTCTCTCATCATTTCACATCTCTTGACTCTAGGGCTCCCAGAAGGCCGGAGCGTCCTCACTCTGCTGAAGCGTCTCAGCACAGAAGGAACAACCAGCAGACGTTGGCCCACGGTTTGCCAAGGCTCCCAGAACGTTCACCACGGCATGCCCGCCTACCATCACTCGTTCTTCTTTCTCGGTAATGCGAGAACTCTGATTTATTTAGCTCACAGATCTCAAATTTGGAAGAGGTGATACATTGAATGGAGAGTGACAGAATCCCACATGATCTAAGACTCTCTCCAATATGACAACAATGGCGGTCGTCTCCCCAGAGCTATGATCGGTGCGCAGACTATAATTTGAGGGTCATCATAGCCCTTCACTCTCAGGAGCTCATGAGGATAAAAAAAACACGCACATCTGTTTCAAAGTACTGGCTAATGTAAGATCTCAAATAAAATCAGACTGAAGACAGATGTTTCGAAGGAAATCCAAGTTTAGAGATACAGACATAATGGCCAATATTTCTGAGCTTTAACTATGTTCTAATCACTGTGAAGATACAGGGGTCCAGCACAAATAACGCCCCTTTTTTATGAGCTGGCAATCGATGCCAAATTGTTTATTACAAAATCATAAGCATGTCATTCTGTAACATAAGAATATCACACTCAGCCCTGGCTGGTGTGGCTGAGTGGATTGAGTGCTGGCCTGTGAACCAAAGGGTCGCTGGTTCGATTCCCAGTCAGGGCACATGCCTGGGTTGCGGGCCAGGTCCCCAGTAGGGGGCACTCGAGAGGCAACCACACATTGATGTTTCTCTCCCTCTCTTTCTCCTTCCCTTCCCCTCTAAAAATAAATAAATAATAAATACTTAAAAAAAAAAGAATATCACACTCAAGCACACCATGTGACATTTCAGGTGAAATGTTCACTTTGCTGTCCATCTCCTGAGAGGCGTCCACGTGACCGACCGACCACGCTCAGTGTCATCCCTGCCGCACTCTGTCTGCCGGCGGAGACAGCCTTGGGGAGTGTCTCCGCACACGTGGTGATTCCCAATGTTGTCGAGGGTTTTTCATTTACCTCGTTCTGTCCTCGTATTCCCTGAACAGGACTGTTGCCTGCTGACCGAGGTGTGGACGTTAGTTACCATGCATCTCTGACGCCTCAGGAACAAAACACCGACCCGGAGAAGAAAATGATTTACCGTTTTTGTCTCAAATGTGTATATGTGATGTACATTACGTATATGTCACAATGTATTTATTTCAATCTTCTTTTGTTCACTTAATATGCACTCATTCACACCTTGTTACCTATGAGACCATAATAAATACACGCTAACATTGCCAGCACTGGTGATGATCATTTGGTAATTTTTGTTAAGCTGGCCTTAATTAAAACTTTATTTCTTTAGCCCTGGCTGGTGTAGCTCAGTGGATTGAGCGCGGGCTGCGAACTAGGCATCGCAGGTTCGATTCCCAGTCAGGGCACATGCCTGGGTTGCGGGCCATGTCCCCCAGCAACCGCACACTGATGGTTCTCTCTCTCTCTCTCTCCCCACCCCCCCGCTTCCCTCTCTAAAAATAAATAAATAAAATCTTTTAAAAAAAACTTTATTTCTTTAGTTATTAGTTTGATGAAGTTTTTGCTCTAGTTGCTCAAAATACTTTTCATACTTGGTTTTCTGTTTTGTTCGCATGGATTACTTTTTAAATGAGGAACTCAAAGCTCTGTGTTCTTTGAGACACTTTTCTCTCAAGCCTCGGATATATTTCCCATGTGCTACTTTGTTATAATTTTGTGTGACTTCTTTCCAGTCAGTATCTCTGGAGTGTATATTATGTGTGTACATCAAACAGCCTTTAAATTCACTTTCTTCTGAAAAGCCAACGGTTCCAGTATCACCTGTGGAGTAATTCTTGCTTTCTTTGCTTAAAGCAAATGCTAAATTAGATAAATTTAAACGTACATTGTTTTATAATGTGCTTAACTGAATAACTCTAGTTTTTTTATTTATTTCCTTTTCATAAAAAAAAGAGCTTTAACGCAGTGATCTCCATTTCACCATAGTGATGGACCGCGTTCGTGTTAGACCTGACTAAAGCCGTCCTGGGAGGGAGGTTTCGGGAGTCTCTCCTGCATGGGTCTCCCTCCCCCCATGTTGCTAATTGGACTTATTTTCTTCCTGGGCAGATGAAAGTGGATTCTCTGGGCAGTGGGGTGTGCATGTGGTATGTATGCTGTGTAGCATGTGCACACGTGTGTGGTGTGTCTCTCTGTGTGTGGTGTGTATCTGTGTGGGGGGAGGTGCAGTGTGTGTGTCTCTGTGGGAGGCATGCGAGTCTCCCCGAGTCTTCCTCACAGCAATACCCACGGAGAGGCTGGCTGTGCCCAGGGTCCCGCCCCAGGGATTTTCTGTGGGAATGAGAGGAGGTTCGGCTGTGCCACCACCCAAAGCAAATACCACCATCCTGGGCAGGACAGGGCAGAGCAAAATGCTGAAGTTCCAGAATCCTGACAAGTCACTCTCACTGGCTGATCCCCAGGGGCCTCCCCTCGGGGTACAGGGGAAAGCTGGGGAGCTCCCTTTCCATTCTGCGCCCATTTCTCAGGGGGAGCAGCCTGCCATGGACAGACGCAGCCGCCGATCCCGATGTATCGTGAGCGATGTCCTCGGAGAAAGTCTCGTGTCGCTTTCCAATCAGTGCAGTGCATCGCTTATTTAACTGAGGGGCCCAGCCTGGGGCCCAGCCCCGCCCCCACTGAAACCCGCTCAGGTAGTATTGTGTCAAACAGCACCGCTCGGCTGGACCCCAGGTGGCCAGGGGCTGCCGGCTGTCTGCTTCCTGCACACCTGCTCCTCCAGGCTCCCGGGAGTCACCAGGCTGTCAGTGGGGCACCCCCAGCACTGATGAGAGTGCATTTTTGATCGGGGAAGCACCAGCATTTAACAACCGGCTGGTGGGGATTGTGCCAACTAGTCCGCACCACACAGACCCACCCTAGGAAACAGGATGGTCCCGTGCCCCTGTGAACCGCACTCGCCCCAGGAGGTGAGACTTCCTGCAAGCAGCACATCGCCAATACTTCAGGACAGCTGTGGACTGACTGTGTATGTCCCCGAAACTCACAGTGGGAGCCTCAGAACCAAGGTGATGCCCCTGGCGTTTGCAGGTGGGGACCCCGGGGAAGCCCTGAGAGGGATGAGTGTTCTCGGAGCGGAGGCTGGGGAGAGCTCCCCGCCCCCCGGCCTTTGCCAGGGGAGGATGCAGTGAGCAGAAGAGGCAGACGCTCCCCAGACACCACACCTGCCAGCCTCTTGACCTTGGACTTCCAGCCCCAAGAACAACGAGAAACAGATGTCCAGTTTGTGAGCCACCCAGGCTGCGGGATTTTTGTCACAGCTGCCCAAATAAACTCCAATACGTGTATATCTTTAAAACGCTTTACAAGAAGTTACATAAAAGGACAAATATCTGGGAGATCATTATTGTGGAGGGGATGCATAAATGGCTTAAGAACTTGGTCGTGAGTAATGGAAAAATATATTCACTCCATTCGTCTACTTAATCTATTGTAACATTTCCAATTTCATAATTGGTAGAAAACACAGAAGCATGTAGACCTGACTGCGATGATGTAACAGCCAAGATCTGACTATCTTTTCAGGAGACTAAAAACCAAACATAATTACACTTAAAGTCACATGGAAGGCAGGGATCTCACTGAATTTCATTAATAAAGATTGTTTTAAAAGCATGCCATACTGTTGCCAGCTTACACATTTTAAAAGTTATGTCACACGGCCCTGGCCAGGCAGCTCTGTAAAGGTTGTGGGTTCGAATCCCAGTCAGGGACCATACAAGAATCAACCAATGAATATATAAAGAGGTGGAACAACAAATCTCTCTCTCCCTCCCTCTTTCTCTCTCTGCCCCTCCCTGTTCTTCTCGCTCTCAAACCAATTTCAAAAATTATCTAGCACATGGTAAGAACTTATTTATATAAAAAATTAGTCCCTAAAACTATTTCTCCATCCTGTGGTTAGCTGTTATTTTTCTCATCCTACTCTGATTCTGCCCCCAGGGGTCTCCACACACACTCTCTGTGAGCTCCTGGTTTATGCTTCTCTTCCAGCCGACCTCTGAGGAATACCATGGACTGTCTCCATGAGGCTTCTAAGTTCTGAGAACCGAATGCACACCCGGACTTTCAGAGGCATTTCCTAGGAGTGGGCGGATTTTCAGGGACAGGTGCCGCTTGCTCATCCCACACCACCACAGAGGCAATTACGTTGACATTGCACTCGTAAATAAGTCCCAGCTCTTCCCTGAAAACAGTTTCTCATTATTTCCACCTCAAAGGCTTATCATTTTCCAAGACACGTCATCTCTGCTTCAATTAAGGTTATTTTCTCCTTTGTCGTATCGACACGAATAATTCTCACTTGTTATTTATCATTGCGTTTCTTCTCACTCCGGTACCCACCTGCACCTGCACGTTTTATTTTGATGGACTTCCTGGAAAGAAGAGCTTCTCTCAGCCCCACTTCTCTGAAACCCGTTCGTCCTAATTGAAACAAACACCCGACCGCCTCTGTACGTGTTAGGGCTCGGCTGTGCTGCACCATTTCCAAAGAGAACGCATATTAATAGCCTCTCATTTGTCCTGTTGGAGCTGGGTGACTACACTGGTTTTGAAAATTGTGTGTGCAGGGAGCTTTATTCTCTACGAGTTTTATTTCAGGACTTTAATGGGGATGGTACAAAGCGCAATCCTTATCAATTGAATCGAAGACATCACTGATTATAGGACATTGTTTTATGTCAGGATGGTTACAAAAACATTGCAGCTAAACTAAGACACCAGGCCTCATCACTGCGATCTGAATTTATTGGGGCAACCAAAGGTGTGGGGGAGCTTTGCCCACAGAGCCCCCGTCCGCCACATATGAGAGTAAGTCTACCAAGATGTGATTGGCTTGGGAGGGAAGGTGAACAATCTCTCAAAGGAAAAGGACCAAGAGCCTTTTCCTCAATGGGCGTGTATTAGGTTCATTTTGCACAGGAATGCAGGTAAAGCTCATTAATCATTGTCAGGCAGTAGGGATCAAACAATGGGTAGCATACAAAGAACTATGAGGGCTTATTCTGAGTCAGGGTCTATTAGCTAAAGGGCTACAAAACTTTGGGAAACAAACTCATTTCTTGTTCAGACCCTTATCATTTAATGGAGAGCATTCTTAGCCAAGCAGGTTTCACAGGACTTTATATATTCTTTCTTAGGCCTGATCACCAGGGGAACCAGCCCTTTCCAGCACAGGGCTGTACCACCCTGTCATTGTTTCAGGCTTAAGTCAGGCAGGGGAAGTAAGGCAGCCAGGAGATTAGGAGACTTCTCATTGACAGAATGAGGACTCAGGCTATGTCAAAGTCAAGGGGCAAGGGTCCATCACCTCCTCTTTCTATAGCCCCCAAGTCCTACCCTGGGGCCCCCCCATAATTGTGCCTGTCTCAGGTTGTCCCTCTCTTGGGGAATCTTACCCACCATTGGCTAACCGACCAAGCATTGGGGGCCAGGCAGGGTGAAGTAAAAGGAACAGAAGTGGTGCTCCTGTCAGGGAGATAAACTTTGTCTCCTTAGTGTTTTCTGGTCCCAAAGTCGCCCACTCAGCCTTATCCATCGGGGGTTACAGCTTCTGAAACCAGGCAGGGCGGTTCCCAATATCTCCCCCTTTTTGTTTTTGAAATCAGTTATAGTTGTTAAGCCTGTGAAACCTACTGTTTGCTGTTTTTGAATGCAATCAGGAGAAAACAATTTCCATATACATTTTAAAGCACAAATAAGGATTAAGACAAGGAGGCACCCAAGGGCTGCCATGACCCAAACTTGTAAATTCAGTCCATCAAACCAGGTTTTAGGGTTCAGCCATTGTAGACTACTGTGGACAGCCTGGAACACTTTTCGTTCAGTGAGGCTTTTGATGTCACGGACCTGCTGGTGGCACTCAAGCTGGCGCTGATCACTTTGTCCTCTGAGATTGGTAGAAAGAGCGTGCCCCTGCAGGCAATGACAAATATCTGCCCAGGGATGCTGACTGGAGTTCCATTTTAAAGGAGTAACCCACAGTTAGAGAAGTCTGGATTGGGGGACTCCAATGGAGCAAAAGTGGGTTGAGGCCAGGGAAGCCTTTTCTGTGATGTGGCCTCACCCTCTTCACCGGCAGCTCCAAACGTCCTTCTGGAAAGTAAACACAGGCATACCCTCTTCCCCGAGTTAATGGTTCAAGTGGGCCTTCCCATCTTCCTTCCCCTAATGGGTCTGTATACAAGATCAAAGGATGTGGGCCTGCAGGACTGTTTGACACAAGGTGTTTGTCTATGGGTTTGTCTTTAAATTATTATCACAATTCAAAAATTTTTCATATATATTGCTAGCATGGTTAAATTGCTGGGGGATGTTTCTTGGCTCCCCCTTTTTTGTTCATTTAATAATGTTTTAAAGGTTTGGTGAGTTCTTTCAATAACTCTTTGGCCCATAGGGTTATAGGGGATACCTGTTTTATATCGAATGCCCCATTTTTCTAAGAAAACCTGAGTGGCTTATGCAATGTATGCTGGCCATTATCAGTCTTGATTTCTTGGGGACGGCCTAGGTGGCTGAAGGCCTCCAGCCAATGAGCTCTAGTGTTCTTCCGCTGACTCCCCAGAGAGGGGAGTGGCCTGTAGAACACCCGAGTGAGTGTCTGAGTGAGTGTCTACTTGGAAAGACTGGCCCCCTGCTGTTTCCACAGCTGCAATGAGTTTGAGCAGCGAGTTAATTACTCTATTGTTCTCAGGACCTGGTAGTCCCTAGATCTAGGATTAACAATGTTTCAGAGACTCAGATGCTTATTCTTCCTCTTATTTCCTTTCCATTTCCACTTCCCCTTTCTAGCTATTCACTCTAATGTACTTTCTTTCCATGCCACACATGAACGTGGTATCTTTTTCCTTTATTCTTCCTTGCCCTTTTTCTTTCACAATTCTACATTTTCTTTTCTTTCGCTTTCTTAATTCTTTACCGACCATCTATGACTTACTTGAACTTTCTACAACATACATAATCCACAAAACATTCCAAAATAAGCATAACAAGTCTTTTAAAACTTAAGCCCGATTAGATTGCCAAATGTTTCACTTAAGGACCATATTATGAAATGAAGAAGGGGACAGTGAGTAACATCTGTTTATCAAATTATTTGAGGTTGCAACCCTCTAGGGTTAATGCCAAAAGTAGGGGGCGCTTTTGAAAGTGCTTGACAGTCTGGACATTCTCTGATAATTTGCTTTGCTTGGGCCCGTGGAGTACTAATTTTTTATGTAGGGTCTGACTATTTTGGTGAAAAAATTGATGAGACATTATTGCAGACTGAAAACTATTTGCTAGGCTGACAAGGGCATTAGCCTGAGAATTACCCTCTGCCATAGGTCCTGGCAAGCCCGAATGAGATTGGATGTGGGTAAGGAATAAGGGGTGCTTCCTCTTATCTAAAAGACTTTGCAGGGTTAGAAATAGACTTAGGAACTGAGGCTCAATGGACCCTTTCAATAGAGCCTGATCTATCTGAAGGAGTGTAAATACAGTATAACCAGAGTCACAGCTAAGTTAAGAGGCTCCTTGGGCCAATGCTGGAGGGCAAGAATAGCCCCTGAAATTTCCACCCGCTGGGTGGAAGAGTGCCCTCCAGAAATAAAATGTTTCCACTCGTTCCCTTCTCTCCAGGTGATAGCAGCTCTCCCTGTTTGTCCTGAACCGTCAGTAAAAATGGTTCTAGCTTGAGGAATAGGAGTAGTACTGAATTTTTTCCTCTATGTGGATATTAAGAGTGGGGAGGTTTTGGAGAAGTTTATCAGAAGGTAGAGGAGTATTAAAATCCCCTACAAAATCAGCGACTGCACACTAAAATTCTGAAGATTGACTATAAAGTTGTTGTAGATACACTTGGGTGAGGGGAACACGTATAACAACCAGCTCGTGGCCAGAAAGCTGAGTTACTCTATCACAGCCTTTGATAATAAGCTGACATAGCGCAGTAATATAGGTGGTAATAGTGCGCTGGGGTTGATGGGATAAAAATGACCATTCAATCATTTCTAAATTAGGTGACAACTGTCCGATTAAGCCAGTAGGCGTCCCCAGTGTGGGGAAGCAAAAAAGTCTGACAGGTACTTTCTGTTTACCCTAGGGAGCTGCCTGGAAGAAAGGTATTGGTTAACTGAATCTAATTCCTGTGCAGCCTGATCACTTAAGGATCTAGGAGAATTTAGGTCTGAATCTGGAGAGTGGCCGCTAAGGAAAAGGCGGCAGGGTGATTTGTATTCCCCACTGAGTGGGAAGGTCCCGGCCCCAGATGTTAAGTGGGGCGGGAAGGACGCAAGGCTGAATTCGTCCAACTTGCCCACCCGGACCAAAACATTTAAGAGTCCACACACTTTTGTGGGGTTGAGACATGCCCCCTATCTTAGGTATAGAAATGCAAACAAAATAAAAATCCCTTTCTTGAAATTAAGCATGGTGGCAGCCTCCCAAAGCAGGGGGCTGCTGTCCCTTACCTCGGAGATGGCCTGGCTAGAACTCCCCTCCGTGACATGCTGTCTGCACCAGTTCTAAGTCTGCTCCTAGGTGCTGACCAAGGCAAGGCCCCAGGTGGAACCACAGCCCGGGGATGGGTCCAGCGGGTCAGGACCGCACCTGGTGCTAGGGGTGGGGAAAGGCCTGTTTGCGCTGGGAAGAGGGGGGTGAGGGGGACCAACTCTGCCCTCAGCTGCTGCCGGTCCTTGGCAGAAAGACCAAGTCCTGCTGTGCTTCCAACTCAGGCACACCAGTGCTCTGGCTGGGCTTGCCAGGTGCAGCTGTGACACTCTGAAGCTGGGGCGACCCATGGGAAGGGTCAGGCAGGGGTCTAGAGTCTCCACCCACACCGTCCCATAGGCCACCTCTCTTTCTGTCCAAGCTTTCCTGACTATGAGGACCTCTCTGTCCTGCTTTTTCCCATATTTCCAAATCTAAAGATCCTAATCGGGAAGGCAGGGGCAATATTCTTTAACAATATGAATTAAGCTAATTAAGTTCTGCTTTTTAACCTGACAGCCTAAGCCTTAAGAAGCTGCTGAATTTGTATAAAATATTGCTCTTGTTCTTTAAAGAGTCTGTTGCCCACGGTTGAACATTTGTAGAAACCTTTAAAGAAACCTTTTAACAAATAAAAGAACTTTTTCTGGAATTCCTCCCGCCACAAGCACCACGATTACAAAACCAGTTTCAGTTTCACTTTCACTCCGCCTGCATCCTCAGATCCTGTTCCTTGCTAGTGAGGAGAGTGTAGTGGGTCAAAAGTGTGCTGTTGGTGGAAGACAGTCAGGGAGGGGGACCCAGATATTTCGGGTACCCTAACCCTGCTTATGGGTCTCGGTTTCTCTTCCCAGCCGTCTAGACCAGCTAGCTGGAAGGGCTCGGAGTGCTGGGTGACCAACCCTTAAATTGCGCTCCCCCAGATGAGCCAAGAGTTAAATCATTCGAGGTGGAATTCCCTATGAGGCCCCTGCACATCTTGGGGATTAGACCCCAGACACCTCCACGAGGCCCCCACTCACATAGGGACCCCCGAGATCTCGAGCCGGGGGAAGGAAGTGCCTCTTTTCTTTGGGGCTCAGCAAGCAGCTGAACTGCTCATAAATACCTCTCTACAAAACCTGACAAAAGGGAAAATCTTTGCTTTCTCCTCCCCAAGCCTAAACCTAGGCAGGGATCGTGCTGCAGGGGATGGGACTGTGAATTCTTGTACAGTGTGCCTCTCATGTGGGCTTTTGCTTGCGATTGGCGGGAAACCTAGTGTTCTGACCCGACCCACATGCTAACTTATCCTCTCCTGGGTGCCTTCTAGTGGCAAGCACCCTTGTGGCTCTTAACTGCTCGACCCATGCCCGCAAAGTACAGCAAATGCTGGGGAGAGAGAAAGCAAGACGCCTATTCATGGGAGAGGGTGCGGGGGAGAGAAATGAGGAGAAAACCGCTCCAGGGGGCAGCACGACAGAACTTTTCTCCTCTTATCTGTAACATACCTGGGGGCCTTACTGAGAGATGCCCCTGTCCCTGGGGGGATGAAAGCGCTAATTTCCATCCTCTTAGGTGTGCCGTCCCTGATGATGGCTGGTAGTCTCTGGTCGAAGCAGGTCCCAAATCCTCATGTCCCTGTTCAGGCACCAGATGTGGGGGGACTCCACCCGCAGGGCCACCCTGGCCACCCCAGATGAGAATAAGTCTACTAAGACATGATCTGCTTGGGGAGGAAAGGTGGCCGATCTCTCAAAGGAGAAGGGCCAGGAGCCTTTTCCTCAATGGGTGTGTATTAGGTTCATTTTGCACAGGAATGCAGGTAAAGCTCATTAATCATTGTCAGGCAGTAGGGATCAAACAATGGGTAGCATACAAAGAACTATGAGGGCTTATTCTGAGTCAGGGTCTATTAGCTAAAGGGCTACAAAACTTTGGGAAACAAACTCATTTCTTGCTCAGACCCTTATCATTTAATGGAGAGCATTCTTAGCCAAGCAGGTTTCACAGGATTTTATATATTCTTTCTTAGGCCTGATCACCCAGGGAACCCACCCTTTCCAGCACAGGGCTGCACCACCTTCTGTCATTGTTTCAGGCTTAAGTCAGGCAGGGGAAGTAAGGCAGCCAAGAGATTAGAAGACTTCTCACTGACAGAATGAGGACTCAGGCTATGTCAAAGCGAGCGTCCATCACCCTCTTTTGCTATAGGCCCCCAAATCCTTGTACCTATCTTAGGTTGTCCCTCCCTTGAGGAACCTTGCTGGTCATTGGCTAACTGATCAAGCACTGGGGGCCAGGCAGGGTGAAGTAAAAGGGGCAGAGGCTGTGCCCCTGCCAGGGAGATAAACTTTGTCTCCTTAGTGGCTTATGGCCCCAAGGTTGCCCACTCAGCCTTAGCCATGCGGGGTTACAACTCCTGAAACCAGTCAGGGCAGTTCCCAACACAAAGGTTTGCAAAACCACACAGGTTTCAAGCCTACAACTCAACAAAACCCCTGAGCATGGCATTGCCCCCCGCAAAGCCTCTTTCCAACCCCACGTCCCCTCTTCCCTCTGGCAGTCACCACGCTGTTGTCTGTGTCTCTGTGTTATGCGTAGATGCTTTTCGGTTAATCCCGCCACCATCTCTCGTTGATCAAGCACAGTCTTACCCACGACGTCAATGCAGATTGCAGGTAACAAAGAGAAGGGCAGGTTCGGCATGACTGGGGACCAGCACAGCGGCGCCAGGAACCCACGCATGCCAAGCTGTGTCCGCAGGAACGGGCCTTAGCAGGTGCTCGTGCAGCGAGGCAGTGGGGACCTCGGACCTGGCGGGTTTCAGAGCCACTCGGCTGATAGAATTCGTCTCATCCGGCTCCTTTCCCAGTGAAACTGACCAATAAAATAACTTGATCCAAACGGTCTTACAGATCGCCACAGTGGATGAAAAATCAGGATTCATTCCTGAGTTGGAAGACGTCAGTCAATTCACAGCCATGGATCGCAGATCGCTAACTGCTACCCAAAGTTCAGGGAACCCACGCTTCCAAAGGCTTGAAAATAATTCTAAAGGGGGTCCCAAAGAATTTTTCTAGGGTCTTTTCTGGAAAGGAGCTGGGTGTCTTCCAAAACGTAAGAAAGAAAAAAAAAATTCTCAAGTCACACCCACAAGCTGGAATGTAGTAATATAGCGTTGGGGTTTTCAAACTTATTATCTACAAAATAGACATTATGAAACTACCCTCCATGTCTTGAAGAGTTTAGAATTTTTTCCTGCCAGAGAAGAACATTGGATGAAGGTGGACAGGGGTTGGCCACGCAGGTTTACCTGGTGCTGAGGTGCGCATGCGTCAATAACCCCTTCCTTCCCACTCTGCTCCAGCGTGGAGGGTCTCGCTAGAGGTTCCCACCAGAGGTTCCTGCCATGAACCCCTTTCAATTTGGAGCATTGTTACAGAAAGTTAGACCACAGAGCTGCATACTCACAAATATTAAAAGGGCAAATCACCCCTAAACTCAATACCTAAGTATGACGACAGTCAAATAACACTTTCTGATTAAGTTTTTACAGATTAATGTACAATTTTAAAACAAAAATTGATTGCATTTCTCAACCATGCTGCTTATATGAGGAACACCATCTCTGGAAAACAGCTATTTGGATCTTATATTATATTGATACATAATATTATATTGCTTCTTTTTTCTATTAAAATGAACATATAGGCCTGGATGGTGTAGCTCAGTGGATTGAGTGCGGACTGTGAACCAAAGGATCGCTGGTTCAATTCCCAGTCAGGGCACATGCCTGAGTTGCAGACCAGGTCCCCAGTAGGGGGCGTGTGAGAGACAACCACACATTGATGTTTCTCTCCCTCTCTTTCCCTTTCCCTTCTCCTCTCTCTAAAAATAAATAAATAAAATACTTAAAATGAACATATATTTACTATGTTTCTATATGTATCCAAATATACCCTGAGGTCCTGGCCTATAGTGCTAAATTTGTCTCTAGAGTGTTTGTACGTCAATATGGATGTTTTAAAAATGACTCATCCAACTGCTGGAGCAGAAGAGCCTCGTTTTAATTTGTACATATTTGAAATTCTAGGGATGTGGACCTTGTTGTAGTGTTTTTGTTATCTGAAATGTTATGTTGTGAATTAATTAACATGGTTTACTTACTTTCACTGTGTTTCCATGTGTATTTCTATGTGGCTGCTCGTGGACCGAGATCAATACTTTTAACTAGCGTTTCTAGCCACAAAACCATTAGTACTACTAAAGACAGTGTTGACATAAAAAGGCTGAAGTACACGTTTTTCAAGAGAGAATAGTAAGTGTCTAACAAGACCACTCAAGCAAACCCACTGAAAACCTGTCCGCCACGGACTAGGTCATTCAGTAGACAGTCAGATACAATTTAAATCTATGCAAGTCAGTGCTGTCTTAGCATAAGGATTCAGCAAGAATATAGAGTGGGTGCAAGTCTGCACTGGATATCAGAGCAAACCTTCACTACTCAGTCCCACCTATTGGTTGCTTATTCCTGTATGAAGAAAGCCATCAAGGCCTACCAAAGAGAGAAGAAACACTTTTAAAAATGAAGACATATAGCTCCCATTCCTTAAGGAGAGAACTCCAAAATTAGAAATGCATTAGAATTACAGATTGGTGTTCAGAGCATGACCCCTAGAACATTAAAAATGAAACTTCCTTCCAAAAAAAAATGTAGAACAGTAAATTTGGACAAAATAGGAAGACACCTGGTACATGATTGAAAAAGATTAATAAAGGGAAACAGATGGGAAATGGGGGTAAAATGCCCTGGTACAATATGAAAATTGTGTATTATTAATTCAACCAACAAATGTCTGTCGAATCCCCATGAGCCCATCCTGGACAATGGGGTGGATCCAGGAACAAGCACGGAGCCCTTGTCTCAGGGACTCACACGGGCTCAGTAGGAGGCGGCAGCGGGTGGAGGGGACGCAGAATGAGACCAAGTCCAGAGACATCCGAGTCTGCGATACTGCAACTCTCCCCAACTCTTTGCCCTGCTCCCTCCTGCCCTCCTGAGGAATAAGCCCATTGCAATTCCCGTGCACGCTATGAGCCAATGTCACCTGAATATGTTCAATAAAAAATAAAAACAGCAGCAGCAATGTGGTGGTGAGAAAACCCCTCCGGTCCACTTGCGACTGCTGTGGGTTTGGTTTGGCTCGGCTTTGCCTGTGATGCGGCGGTAGCCCCTCGCCGCTGTTCCCCACCAGCCTGGGGGACTGAGAGTTGACTGCCACAGAAGACTTTCTCTCTCGGGATTTAAGGAGACTGAGGCAGTCTTCAGTTTGGGCTGAGAGCATAAGGGTTGACTTAACATTGTTTTACTCAAATCTAGCAAATATGAATAACATGTTTATCCATGTCCCATCCTTCTCCACTTGTCTGTTCCCTATAAACTTCAGCATTTCAGAGAGAAAAATGCAGACAGTTTTGAGTTGCCCGTTAATAACGGACTGGCATGTCCTTTCACACTCCGGAAGCATGCCTTGAGGACGCCAAAGTCCCATCAATTATCGACGGTGACTTTTATGAGCTTCATTGCAGAAACACTTAGTGGGTGTTTCAAATTTAAAGTAGAAGCCACAAGGCATATCTCCACGTGGAATTAAGTCATTTTTATTACAACGTATCATCCAAAACTAATTCTCTTCGAAAACAAGAAGACCTGGAGCAACAGAACCATCAACTATCTACCTTTTAAATAATTTGATTCTTCACAGTGATATTAAAAAAGAAAAAGAAAAAAAAAGACTACCAGCAGAATGCTAGCTAAATCCTAGTGAACAGGATAGAATCAATTCTGGGAATTCAATAATATCCTGCACCGTTTTCACTACCAAGCACATAATTCCAAATTAAGCTCTCCATCTCCTGGAACTAGACTGATGCTAAATTTAGAGAAGGTGGATTTTTCGTCTCCAGATGGATGGGTTCGCCCTCGCAGTAGAGGCCAGGGCCCGCAACGACAGTGCTGTTTGCAGTGTGCTGATTATACATCCGTCATGTTCGTGGGTGCACTCTGATCGTAAGCACATTAGCTCTACGGAGAGAACCAGGAAAACCCGGTCAACGTGCTCGCCGACAGCGGTTGCCCCTTCTCACGCTCTCCTCCATGTCAGGGAACTGACACGCGGACGCCGACGGAACGCCTTCCCTGCTGCAGACGTCACACTGCACACCACACACCCGAAACACGCGATCCCCCACGTTGTCGCAGGGAGCTGTGCTTCCTTCTCTCGCCTCGCTGCAGGGCAGCTCAGGGCAGAAGTATAACACAGTTTGTTGTACCCAGGCTACTGTGGCAGGCAGCAAAGATGTTTCCAACCTGGGACTTACAACAATGTTGCCATGAATATTCCCATACGTGTCTTCCGATGCACGCGTGGGCACTTGGGAGTGAGACCGCTGGGGAGTGGGGGATGGTCACACTCAGTTTTTGCATGTAAAAGTTTTCTAAAACAGCTAATTTGCACTCCTGTCATCAGACCATCCATATTCCTATTGCCATTTTTACTTTTTAACAGGGTTTGGGGCGTGGAGGATAATGCATGTTCATTGCCGCCCTCCTTACCTCCATCCACTGTGGATGCTACGGCTCACCCCAGACTGCAGTCGGACGTGGTCAGAAACAAGCTGCAGTCAGAAACCCCCGACCGCATGTCCCCCCTGCACCGGGCCTGTGCTCCGAGAACAGGTCTGTGGGAGGCGGCACTTCACACCTGATCCATCAAAGGTTTACCGGCTTCCCAGCGTCTTTAGTAAAGGCTGGTTATAAAGTAAAGCTGGACAAACACTCCCTCAGTGTCATCTGCAGGCCACATCCCGCATTTCAGGGAGTTCCACAGAGCAAGGCAGCTGTGAGGCTGTCTGCACAGGTGTGTGTGGGGCTGTCTGCACAGGTGTGTGGGGGCTGTCTGCTGCGGTCCGGCTGCAGCTGGGTCAAGGGTCTCCTGAAGGTGGGTAAGGCGTCAGCGATGGGTAACAGACGACAACACAACTCAGAGGACAGTGAAGCTCTGTTCCATTTATTGCAAGTACAAACAGAGTTTTATATTTTCATTTTTGGCAGTGATTAACATTTGCGATTAGGTGAAGCAGGAAGTTTTTTACCCAAACATCTAGTCATGCTAATCTAGTAACCTATTAAATGCAAACAATTAGAAATAACTGTATGTACAGAATTTGAATATCTTATTGTTTATTAAAATTCTCAATTTATCATGGGGCAAAAGGGTACGCTCGATTGAGTAGAGGTCTCTGGTAATTATTTCTACATGTTCAGTTTGTAATAGCTAACCAGCTTCTCTTATTTCTTTGCCTGTCTAATTCTAATTGATATATATTCCTATTCAAGGTAAAGGAGGGGCTGTTACTTCAACAACTTTTAGACATTTAGGGGCTATTTCACTAGAGGGGA
>PVIA01011836.1:0-41787 GCA_004024845.1 Tonatia bakeri
TAACATATTCACAGAGAAGTAAAATGTGGACATTCTCAGAGAGCCATTATTCAACTTGCCACGGCATCTACTAAAGCATGTGTATAAATTTATGGTACTTACTTAAACTCTTCTGATGACTTTCTCCAGCACTCTAATATTGACACCAGATTTTTATATGTAAAAATTTAACAAGTTGGCAGATTATTCATTTTTAAGTGACTGCAACCCTCTCAATCTTACTGTTATTTACTGAACAAAATAAGCCATTTATTGTTATGTGTACATGTATTTTTCTTATATTTCCTGCACCCACCTGTTTATTCCTTCTCCTTAATAAATACACTTCAGAGAAGGATATGCCATTCAAAAATATTTATTGAGCCTCTATTGTATGCCAGCCATGGTTCTAAGTGCTCGGAAGGTGGTGAAAGATAAAACATAAAGTAATATCTATAATAAACAATATAAATAAATGAATAACATCATTTCAATTAGTTATATGTATTATAAAAATAACACAGGATAAAGGAGAGACAGGAGGTAATAAGAGAGACATATTAAATTAGGAGGTCAGAAGACAACCGCCCAATATTTTTAATGTTGAGACAGAGTCAGCTATTTAAATATTGGGAAAAAATCAGCTCAGGGAAAAAGGAAAAGGAAGTCTTAAAGATTCGATACTAGGTGTTCAGGTGCCTCAGAAAAGTCCAGAATGGCTGGGGCACAATGGAGTATTACATATCACAGCGTGAGCCGGGACTGGGGGACTGGTTGGTGGGTTCCACATGGTAGAAAGCCTTGTAGACCCTGAAAAGTCATTGAAAGTTCTAGGTTTAATCAGGCGTCCTTGACACGTAAGTAGAGGAATGACGTAACTTCATTTAGGTTTGGAAAAGATAACACAGTTGTCTTAGGGAGAACGTTATAAAGGGGAGCGCGACAGAAACAAGCTACTGCAATAACTAGACAAAATGACTAGGAACAAGGGGAAACCTCATTCTGCAGGTTAAGCATGGAGTTAATAAGCCATGCCATTGTCCTAGCTCTGGGGACAAATGCGAACAAGACCAGAGTCATCCATACCTGCTCTCTAATTGTCCCATAAATCCCCCAGGCAGAACTTGCTCTTTCATTCAAGTCCCCCCTTCCTCTTCACATAAATGTCTCATCATGTATAATTGACCAAACTTGGAGTTATTTAAGTATTTATCTCCTAAATTAAACTTTGAGCATATGAATAGTATTGTTTATTTTAAACTTTAATATAGTTTCTATATTTTTTCTAGACCAAAAAAAAGCAAAGTTACTTCATTTTAAAAAATTTAAGTGAGCAATGCTGGTGTGAATTCATAAATTTACTGTAATTGTCACGGACAAGACTGAGCCAAATGGTGCTTAGGGCAGATAAAACTATAACAAAGTCCCATCCTCTCTAGCCTAAAGGAACTAATTTAATTGGCTAGTAAAACCTTGATATTTTATATCTACTGTTCTTACATGTTAAAATGGAAAGATAAAACTCACTAAATTTTATTTTGGTCATAAAGCTTTTTATAAAAGCACAATGGTTACAAGTCCCATACATCATGCATGTCTTGATAAGCACCAAATTGATTCAGATAATTTGCACCTTAGCCTAGAGTGAGTGGTAGACCCGGTCTTTTAACTTGGTGGATTCAATTCTTTAAATTAATGTCTAAAAACATCTTCATATTGAGTCTATTATTTTCTACTCAATGATATTTTAGCATGTGATATATAAACTAATACTAATTGAATGAAGTGACTGATTCAAATAAACAGTGAATCAGTATGGAAAAAAGCTGTCAGCTTCTCACATTAAATGAATGGAATAAATCATGAATCAGCAACTGTGAAAATATTGGAGGCTGGTCTAAAATTACATGTCTTCTGACAGTGAGAGAACTGGCAATATTTTCAATTACTTTTCACAGCGAGAGTCCTTGAGCAGATCTATGTCATTGAATCTATATGCTAAGTTAGATGTTCTTACTACAATATGAGACTCCCCTTCCGAAAACATTAGTCTCCGTGCCTTAAGGATGTATAGAGAGAGACGTAGGCTCGCTTCTTGAGACTCTTCCCAGTATCATAATATCCATCAGTAACATACTGGCTTATTCAGAAATTATCACCATCACATTCCCATGCAGAATGACAACAATATCATCGACGAGGTAAGACTTGCTGGCAGATAACCCATAGCAGTGAGTTCAAGAGTTCCTAAATTTTAATACAGAAATAAAGCCAGTTAATTGTTTCTGTTCAAATGGAAGTTTCTTTACTCAAGTATTTCTCATAATTTCTTTGCTAGTATGAGTTATGTCTACTTATTTAGATTGACATTTAAATATTCTGGTTCAGGGATTTTTAAAAAAAGATTTTAGTTACGTTTTTTTAGACAGAGGAGAAGGGAAGGAGAAAGAGAAAGAGAAACATCAATGTGTGGTTGCCTCTCTCGAGCCTCCTACCAGGGACCTGGCCTTCAACCTAGGCATGTGCCCTGACAGGGAATCGAACCTGCGATCACTTGGTTTTCAGGTTGGCACTCAATCCACTGAGCCACACCAGCCAGAGCTGGGGATTATTTTTAAATACCAATTAAATGGGCCTCTCTATACCTAGTTTAGATGTATTAAATCAGTCCTGTGTTGCTTCTACTGAGAAATTAAGAGCCAACACAGGTCACTGTGGCCTGAGGTGCCAATTAAGGGTTATATAAGTAGACACTGTGTACCAAGAGGCACTTAGCGGTCACTGAGGTATCCCTCATATTCCTCCCTTCCCCCAATAGACACCAGAAACTCTACCACTCCCAAGAATCAGTCTTATTATATATTTTAAAGTAATAAATTATATTTTAAAGACATTAATGAACAAAAAAAATATTTCATGTAGGCCCCCATGTTACCATGTCTGATGCTCTTCATAACATATTTCTACCTGATACCACTATTCTGCCTGAAGACTTTCTTTCCTTTTGCATATTTCTTGTAGAGTGAATCTGCTGGTGACGAATTCTTCTGGCTCTTAAAAAATTTTAACATATTTATTTTGCTTTCATATTTGAAAGCTATTTTCATTGGGTATAGCTGTATCCAGAATCACATAAGGTATTACATACAGCTTTGCTCCTGCTTGGTGTCACTTGCAGTAGTCTCCTATTATCTGGCGTAACTTACCCAGTTTTGCAAATGCCAGACTTAAAAACCAAATACAAAAGTCCTTTGAATCCTGGAGTGTGACACCAACTCGTGCTGGGATACGGCACTGCTTTTTATATGTTATCTTGCCAGTGGAAAGCGGCAGTCCCAGGTGCTTCTCCCTGAAATTTCCTCCCGTAATAGCTCTCATCCCACTGAGGTTATGCTGTAAACAACCAAGAATGTCCACTTAAATTATACATGTGGACTCAGAAAAAATGAGCAGGGGGCGAGTCCATGTACACAATGGACACACTTTGAGACGGATCTGGGTTAAAACTCCAATTATATATCTGACCCCTATGTGTGCCCTCAAAACAACTTGGCAGGACAGCATAATGGAACTGTCACCAGAGTCCTGGCCAGGGGATGTTGGGTCCTTATACCATTTGCAACTCTGCGACTGAGCCTCGTATTTGGGCAGCCACGGGTCCAACCTCAAGCGCACTCACTGGTATGTGTTATTCAGGACAGACACCTTTGACATACATTCTTTCTTCTCTATTTGTAGTTTTGACATTTTCCTAGCCCACTTATATTGACATTTGACCCTAATTACAATCTCATGTCAGGAAACAAGGGGACACATCCTGTGGTGGGACAGCATTTTCTTGTAAAGTCCCTGACTAACTTGAATGTTCTACGTTCTCCTGCAGCAAGAGGGTCTCTGTCTTCTAACATGGGAGGGTGGGCCGTATTTGGAGATTCATATGGTACAGAAAAACCTGAGAATTTGACACTCTCTAATGCATCTACCAAGATATGTCCGTGTCCAATGGAAGGGCATGCCCCTTCCCTGTCAAAGTGACTTTAACGCACAAGACTTCCCAGCCAGCCTGCCGGGCACTCTCGCCCTGGCGCCCAACACTCAGCCGCACTCCTTCCAGAGCTCTGAGAGATGAGTATCTAAGTGCTGTGAAGTGCCTCTGGCTCTCTCACACTTGGGTTTAAATGCTTAATTTGATCATCAAAGCTTGTTGTTTCCACTCTGAGATAAATCAGTCATGCTGAGAAATAGCCATCTAGTTCTGCAGTTGCTGTTTCTTCTATCCTCCTTTAAACCCTCAGTCTGGTACCTCTGACTCATCCCGATTCAAACAAATGAAAGTCTTTGGAATCACATTGCTACGGTCCCAGCGCCCTTCATTACTTCACATACCACCAGGGACGGGGCACTCCTGGCAATCAGCCAGCAAGTGGTGGGAGTCCAAAGGGGCTTCTCAACCTTCGAGTCTGCTTTCCAGGGCCACTCACAGCACCAAGCGCCTTAGCTAAGCTTTCCTAGGAACAGAGCGTAACCTGGAAATTCTTGTTCAAGTGATTTATTGAGGGAGTATGCTCAGGGGAACCGAACTTGAGAAATTGCTCCCCGGAGTTAATCCTGCCCTGGGGCAAGGAGCCTGGATCTGTCTGCAAAATTTACCCCAGGCAGGTGTGGGAGCAGGGATGGTCCCCAGGGTGGGTGGTTCTCTGTGGTTGAAAGCAATTCTCAGGAAAAGAAGGCAGCTGTGAATTAACAGACCACAGCACCAGGCCAAGTGATAGGTAGTCTGCTAAGACCAAGGTACGGGTGGGTGTTACCAGAATCCACTTAAGGAAGAGTAACACACACTGAAAATTCTGTGGTTCTGGAGGCTAATGCTTTTAAGACTTGACTTCACTCAGTAAGTGTTTACCGAGCACTTCCAACAAGATAAATTCTGAGATAGGTCCCACCTTGCATTCAGAGCATAGTTCTCCACTCTTAAAGCCTTTGGCAGCTAGAACTCAAAACTAGATAGGCACCCCAGTTAGCAAAACATAGGGCAGAATGTGGAAATCACCTTAGGTCTAAAGAGAGATTAAATCAAGTAAGCCCTTATTTTAGAGAATTAAGTGTAATAGCAAGGGGTTTTAGTGATACTGTGACTGATGCGTGATCACCGACCGGCAGTGACCGCGGAACGCTGCGATGGCTTGTCAACACACGAGAAATGAACATACACAGAAACGGGCAATTTTCTGTGGAGAAATAGGAATGGAGTGGCCACCCTCTCTGGGGGAGGGCAGGCGTTCTCCTGTCCCAGCAGGCCTTTTATTGGGTTCATTTGTACAAGAATTCAGGTAAAGCTCATTACTCATTGCGGGGAAGTAAGGATCAAATAACAAGGAACTCTGAGAGCCTACTTTGAGTTAGAGTCAAAGAGCTGTAAATCTTTGAGGAACAAACTTACTTCCTCCTTGGACCCTTCTCATTCAATTGAGAGCATTCTAAACAAAGCAGGTTTCACAGGATTTTACATATTCTTTCTTAGGCCTGATCACCCAGGGAACCCGCCCTTTCTAGTACAGGGCTGCACCACTCTGTCATTGTTTCAGGCTTAGGTGGAGCAAGGGAACTAAGGCAACCAAGAGATAAGGAGATTTTCTTGCAGACCATGAGCACTCAGGCTTTGTCAAAGCCGAGGGGTGAGGGTCCATCACCCCCTTTTTGCCGTAGCCCCCAAAGTCCTTCCTTGGGGGCCTCCTATGTGATTGTGCCTGTCTTAGGTCGTTCCCCCCTTGGGGAATCTTACCCATCATTGGCTAACCAACCAAGCATTGGGGTTCAGGCAGGGTGAAGTAAAAGGAGCAGAAGTGGTGCTCCTGCCAGGGAGATAAGCTTTTGTCTCCTTGCTGGCTACGGTTCCAAGGTCGTTCCCTCAGCCTTAGCCTAGGCCGGGGTTACAGCTTCTGATACCAGGCAGGGCAGTTCCCAACAGTGACATTTAAGTAAAACCACTGTCCTTCCCCAAGAAATTAATAAAGTTTTATGATGCCTCTATTTAATTTAGTTTTATGATTACTTTTTGACTATCAGCCTCTGGGGATATAGAAGTATAAAGGACAAGACATTGTCCCTCATTTCATGAACTCCAGTATAGACATTATATTTTGAAGGTTATTTTTTTCTTTTTGGTTTACTTAAAAGTTGAAAATAAAGAGGTTAAATAAAAGCAAAGAATTTCCTAACAAAAGGTATTTTTTAACACAGGATTTCTTAGTTTCTAGAAAGAAAGTAAAGTTTTACCTGCTAGGAAGATTAGCTGAGGGTTTCCAAAAATCTGAATTCCTTGTGTACAAAACTTATCTTTTTTCATATACTTTCTAATAACTACTTGTTAAACAGTTGAAATACAGTGCTGATATTTCAATGCCCTCAAAGTGAGCGGGCATTTCGCAATGTAATATTGGGAGAGTGTAAGATTAGAACAATCTTTGTAACTTTTGAGACTCTTCTCTCCTTAAGAACTCTGTAAATAGCATGCATGGATAGTATAATCTTTGGTTTATAAAGTAGAACATATTAAAAATAAATGATGTTTCCTAAGTCCATCTTAGTTGACATGAAAGTTGAGATGATACAATTTCTACCTCAAAGATTTTTATAAAAACTATTGCCTCGTGAAATTACAATACCCTTGATTTCTCAGGACAGTCTTAGAACTAGTATTTTTAATTATCATGCAAGCAACAAGTTATTTTGTCTTCCATGTATCTTGTCAATCTCTTAACAGACGCCAGTTGAAAAGTATGTCAGAGTTTGGATTGAAGTCAGTCTCGCTTTCATGTTTGCATTTGAATTTAGGTCTGTGACAAGGGATAAAACATGACGAATGTGGCATTGCCATGTTAGAAGATCATTAAATGTCACTCTGTCCTGGCAGCCAAATGGCTGGCAGAAAGTCAATGATGCAAAGTCAGTGTGGAGCATGCAGAGTGGCAACGGATCTAGGGCACCACAGAGCCATACAAGCTGTGAACAATCAATCAATCATTTCATTCAAAGGAAGAGTGAAATGAGATTTGATGGAAATACTGTGTGGGAACCTCCAGAGTTGGGCACCTAGCTTGAGAGCGTGTTGATTTACACATGACTGTCTAGTGGCCAGCGGCTGGGACAATGGACAGGGAAAATGGCGTACACATTTGATCAATTTTTCTGAATATCTCCTTGACTTTAGATGTTCTTTATGCACCCTAAGACTTAAACGGCCTTCACTTTCTTAGCTCTAAAGTACAGAGCCCTAATGTGACTCTCCTGTAGAGAAACCATTCACACACCTGATGACGACAGTACTCAGTCTGAATGGCCATGCCCTTCCAGGTCTGCTGAGGCTTGCTACAACTGCAGGGTAATTTACTTACCTATCCACTCGACGTTCTGCTCTTCCATTCCTATGAATTGATTCTCTGCAGTTCCTAAATATAAATTGTACTTACAACCGTGTGGAAATGCTTACACGATATTAATATTTACTTTCAAAAAGCTTTTAAAGCCATAACACAACATATGAAGTGCTTTTTATATGTTTATCCAATAATAAACACCACTTGCATTTTAAATGTAAGCTAGAAAACAAAAAAAATCGCTGTTGACTACCACCAGGTATCCATTAGATTGATAAATCTGCTTAATCCAGTTCACAGCCATTGGATAAAAATATGGAGCATAAAATACTCAAAGTGCGAAGTGGGGCAGCAGGTATTAGACACCAGAAGGTCGCACTAGTGAGCTCTCTCTGTGTTCGTAGATTTGACTCAGGGTATTTTTGAATGAATTATGAATTTTTCAGGATAAGTGTGCTGAGAACCATATTATCTGTTTCAAGTCACAACCATATTTTAAAATTTTTACTAGAATGTACAGTGAACAGGTATTCTAAATCAAATTGTTTGCAGTTTTTTTGAAGTAGAATTAGAAACCCATTATTTTCCTAAAATTTATGAGATTTAGAGAATTTGGCAGTGTTTATTAAACAATGTCCAGTTTAACATAATGATCCAGTTTCTTTGACAGAATTGTCACTAAAGATAAAAATAACTAGGTGGATATCTACACTTAATGCCATTAGTAATTAAAATTATCTGATCAAATTTCTATATCCTAATTTACGGGGAGCAACAAGTGTTGTTTTGACTATTACTTAGATTTCCATCTAGAAAATCCTACAGGCATAATAAACAATGCCTAGGTGGCATGTTATTGTCTGTATTTCTTAGCAGTTGTATTTTTCTTTGCATTAATAAATGGCCTCCTTCTTAAGCTTAAATAAATATTTCCATCTAATATGACTACTCCAGAAAGCAACTATTCGTCACGTCTTCATGCTGAGGTCAGACGTTCAGCAGAGTCTGAATCCATCATCCCTATCTTCCCACACCCTGTTGGCCGTGTCTCACCCATCAAATGGCAGACCTGCTGCTTGTGCTGTGGTTCTTAGCCCCACTTATGACTACAAACATGCTTCACTTGGCAGTCCCTCTTTTCTTCCGTCTTTCCTTTCTTCTCTGTCCTGGATCATTTCTGTTAGTTTCCTGACTCCAATACATGAAATTTTCATTTACTCTCTACCTCTTCTTAAAGCCCTAATCTTTTTCGCACTTCTGAAGTTTAATTCCTCAAAAACCATTTGTTTCATTATTATCTATTCTAATCATTAGATTTCTTTCATGTTTTACTTTTCTTTTTTGTATTATAAATGTAACATACATTTGGAAGTTTCTAAAAGTATATAAGCAGTTGAAAGAAAACAAACATTAGTGTTTCCAACAATTAGATGAAAGGATTTAGTTGCTAGTACTTTGGAAGCACCTGCTTGTGTCTTTCCATTGCATTCTTCTCTTGCATCGAGAGGTAATCGCTAACCTAAATTTTATTTCAATCTCTATATAAGTAATAATATATTGTTTTGTTTTCTTAGCTTTAAGAATTTATATGAATCTAATCATATGGTGTGTAATCTTTTGTGGTTTGTGTTTATCACTCAACATTATGTTGCATTACGTCATGAGATTCACCCACAACCATGGTCATATGTTTAACTATAGTTTATTTACTGCCACTGTGTGTAAATATATCTCTGTATGGACACAGACCAGTGTATGTATCCATTAGCTTGTTCACTGAAGAGTCGATTTTAAAAGCTTCAAACGCTTTGATTCTCCACCCACACCACCTAAGATCTACGTTTCCTCTCCTTTATTCTGGGTAGGTTTGTGTCTGCTTGACTTTCAAATCCAGGTAGTGTATTGGCCGTAGAACTTACATCTGGTTCACTGGAACAAGTTGTATTCATTGTTTTAAGAGGCTATTTTAGAAGTCCGGCTACCATGAAGCTAACATGGTGGAAACCAAACATGTGGATGCTGTTGTCCACCAGGCTTCCGATAATCCCGATCAAGAAATCTAACAGGTAAGTGAAGCCACTTAGGACCCGCCAGACCAGCCTGTCTCCCAGTTGAGTACTACAGTTGACCTCTGCTAATGTTCTAGAAGAAAAAGCTCATCTATACACCCTGATAAAACTTCCGATCCACAGTCCATGAGCTCAACAAAATCCTCATTTTAATCCACTAAGTGTTGGGATAGTTGAATTCATGGCAAAGATAAATGGGGGGGGGGAGTGGGATGATGCTATAACAAAAACCTAAAATACATGGCATTTTTTATGGGAATGGGTGGAAATGAGGACCTGAAGAATCTCTAATTGGTGAGATTTTGTGACGGGTTGAGAAAGAAAAAGGTGTGTTGGAAGGTAGATTGAAAGGTAAACCAAGAAAGGACTGCTGATCTGGAGTAAGAGGGTTTCGGCAACACTGTCTCCCGCAGTGCTGCAGAAAGTAGCAAAGGTTTCAAACGACCCCCTTGATCTGTTTAACGAGGTTGCCATGCTGACTGGGGAAATTGTCACTTGCCTTCATCTATGTTTCTCAGAAAGAAAAAGATAAATGAATAGAAGACTTCACTTTAACTTTTGAGTAGAATTTTAATGACATATGAAGGTATCAATATAGTTTTTTCCTACCAGAATAAGGTCCCCCCAACCTCAGACAGTAAATAAATCTCTCAGAAAAAAATAAAATTAAATCCAAGTCACTGTTAGGCTGTTGAGTCAGTGTCAGACAGAGCCGAGGCTGTGACCCTCTGAACCTGGTGAGACCTAGGGAAGATGTGAGCTGATGCTCCATGGACCCCTCCAGACAGAGCAGGCCTGCAAACCCCGGGGAGAACTCCCAGGCCCTCTCTGCCACGGGCACAGGCTTCTGAGAGCCTCAGAGGCGTTCGCCCACTGCAGCCCCATAAAATGCTTGAAATAGAGGGGAAAATGTACGTGGAAGAGATTTGTAGTTTTGTCTTTTGTCCCCTGAAATGCTTATAATTGGATACATAAAACCCTCATGTATTTTATAGGATTGTATCAGTTTGGGCTAAATGGTTTGAAGATGAAATAATTAGACTCTAATTTCTACAGTAGGAAAGCAGTTTAAGAACACTACTGAGCTAAAGACAAACCCTACATCTTATTTTCTCAGGAAGAATAATGCAGAACATGGAGTCAAGAGTCCAGAGGACAAAGAGACATGGATATTCATTCCCAGGAAGCAGGTCCGAGCCCCAGGCAAGGAGCTGGCCCTGTGTACTTAGCTGATTTTTGGAAATGCCCTGAATCACTAACTGTTGGGTGTAGCTATTCCTCCCGATTTTGAAGGAGGTTTCTGCTGAGGTTAACCTGTGCCTGCTATATCCCTCTATGTTGGATCTGTGCCGTTCAGATGCTCATCATCCATAGCTCACAGTTTTTTAGGTCCGAGGAATTGGGTATGAGGACCCTCAGCTGCACTTGGATTGGATTTGCAAGAAGAGGTCCTAATTCCGAGTTCAACAGCTGAATTGTTGAGGAGAGTGTTTGCCCATCGTTTGTGGGCCTTAGTCACAAACTACACGTTTCATAATTGAATAGATTTTAAATAAGTTGCTCTGAAATTAATACCATTTTAAAAAAACAAACATTTCTGCATTGGGTGAAATGTTAAGCTAAAAAACAAATTAACTTTGAAAACAAATTTCCCCTGGTTAAAGTTCCACCGTATGAAGATTTCTAAAACCAACTTTCATGATTCTTACTAATGTCTGTCAGTCAGAGTTTAGATTTGGTGGCAAAGTAACATTTAACAGAGCTTATTATTTATAAATGAGAAATTAATTGATGTTTCAATGCAATGTAGTATATTCCACTGGTTTATCTGCAGTTGTCTTGAATAAAAATCAACGGTAGTGCATAGTCAACACATACTGGAGTTCAATGGCAGTTTCTTCAAAAGTAATACTTTTCACATAACAAAATGAAGCTCTTAAATGTTGGCGCTGTGCTTGGTTCAGTCATTTGTATAAATGGATAAAAACTGATAATGCATACATTTGGTACACGATTTCTTTGAAGCTGTTTGTAATCCTACATACAGAATACTCCATAAATATTGTAATTCTATTAAAAGATCAAAGAGCTTTTAGAAGAAATCTAACAGAAAGTAGTAGGTAAATATAACTCCCTTTCTAGATTCTCTCCGGCAGTTAGAGGAGAGGTAACAACACTCTTCCTGCATCATGACGGCACCGCTCTCCCTTGGAGCCAACGGCACGGGTTACCGTTGGCTCACAGTCATCCATGCGCCCAACTGGCAGGGTTTAGACTGGCTTGTTCTGCTCCCCTCTCACTTCTGCTGATAAGCTCAATTGATGATTACAGATGATCGAAGTTAGAATCGAAGAGTAATAAAACATACCTCTTACATTAAGGACAACAAATAAGGAAGGATAGGCTTAAATGTCATGGTACATTTTAAGCTGAAAATGCCTTAATTAAAAATGAAATTGTTTTCCTTAATTGAAGTTGGTTTTCTCTGACTGCAATGTATTTGGTAAATTACTTTATCTACATGGTAGCCTATCTAAATAATCCAGGTATATTCATCTGTAATTTATTCTTGCATAAGTAGTAAAAAAAAACTACAGAAAATATGACATTTAGTTGACTTAGCTCGAGTTATGCTACTGTTTGTGTAAATGCAATATGGAACCTTCAGTCAGACAAGTGTAATCTCATCCGATCTAAAACACCAAATATTTAATTGTGCTAACAACAGGAGTTTACCTACTGGAGACGTCAGGCACCCTGCGAGCAGAGATTTTCAACCAGTGGGCTGTGGCACGTTGGTGCACCACAAGAATGTTAAAGCCTGAAATACCTGACTGTTTAGTCAGGGCCACTGACCTCTTTTCCCTTAGACTGCGAAATAAAAATATAACAACAGCCAACCCAACAATAGCCATCCAGCGTCAATGAATCAAAATCATATCTATTTTTTGTCAGATCAGCAAAAAATAAATGTTTTGGTGTGCCGCAGAATTTCAGTAATTAGTTTATGTGTGCCATGAGAAGAAAAAGGTTGAAAATTTCTGGTTTATAGAATTAAATGATCAGTTTATTATGTTAGCATTCTGCTGACTCTGGAGCAAAAAATACATTATATTCATTAAGATGGTATTTTATTCTTTTTGAGGAATGTGATGGTCCACTGAATATAACTAAGGGTTTGAAAAAGCAAAAGCACTAGCAGAATTAGACAATGAAATAATAGTTATTTCTTACCATAAATTAGCCACTTGCATGGATTTGATACAAAGTTGAGGTTTTAGAAAAGGTAACTCTCATAAACCAAAAAACTAGGACTAATAAACTTAGCTTTTTGTTGGGGGGTGGGGTTGGTGCTGAGAAAAAGTGTTTACAGACAGTAAAATCCTTCAGAAGCAGCATGGACCCTCAGGATCAAAACTGAGACTGAATTCGGGTAAGTAAAGTAAATCAGGCCAGGAGCTAATGAACATGGAATTAACGAGGCAGGTCATTGATAGAATGATTATGCCCAGATAGCCTTCCCATCCCCCTTTTGATTAATATTTTAGATACTGAGATTTTAAAAAATTCACTCAGATACTGGTTTTAGAAAGTGAAATTTACCCAAAGTTTCACCACAAAACCAGCATACAAGGTATGGTTCCTGTGTACTCTGAACATAAAGTATCATTGAGGAAGAAAAGGGACCCAGGCATCATAGTTATCCAGGATTTATGGAATTGGACAGTGCCACAGTGTTCGAGTTTAGTATGTGGCAGGACAATGTAGGCAGAACTGGACAGACAGATAGAGAGATGGCATTGGGTTGGGGGATTGGGGACAGCAATATGTATTTAGCCAGCTGGAAATAATATTTAGGATTTTTTCTTTCTAAATTAGATTTATTGATATTGATGAATAAAACTATATAGGTTTCTAGCGTACAATTCTATGATACATCCTCCGTATATGGCATTGTGTGTCCACCACCAAAGTCAAGTATTTTATCTGTCACCATTTATTTGGCCCCCTTTTCCCCCACCCCCTTACCTCTGGTAACCGCCGTACTGTTATCTGTATCTCTGAGTTTTTGTTTATGTTGTTTGCTCAGTTGTTGCTTTCAGTTTTATATCACACGTAAGTCATATGGTTCTTGGCTTATTCCCCCCGACTTGTATCATTTAGCACGATATTCTCCAGGTGCATCCATGTTGTCACAAGGGGCAGTATTTCATGCTTTTTAACACTAGTTGAAAGTTTGATTTTAAGGCACAAAAGTGTGGGCACTTCAATGCCAAACCACAATTTATAGTAAGTAAAATATTTCTTTTTATCTTTGGCTCTTAGGCTTAAAGCTAATTTTAAATTTTAGGATTTATGGTAGAAATTTAAATAAATGCACATAAATAAGATGTTATAGAAAGAAAACGTTAAGTGCCATTATATAAATTCAATTTAAAATATGACCTTTGTTTTATAATCTTCCAATGTTTATTTTAGAAAATCCTACTTAGCCTTTATTAGGAATATTCATCCAAATACAGTTAATATAATCCTTATAATAGAAGAAACATGGCTAGTTATTAAAATCAATATAAAATTAGTACATGTACAATCCGTTTCATTGCTGAAAATTAATTCTAATTGCAGTAATAAAACACTTAACTGACATTTTCACCTATGATTCCTTTAGCTAAGGGAAAGATGTGAGAGTACACAAGTCTTTTCAGAGACAAACGTTTTACAGAATTTTAAATGTGATAAAATTTCATAGACTAAGAAAAACCAGGGCAATGAGAAGCATACCAGCATATTTTTCTCTTATTTACAATAAGGCAGATGCTAATTAGAAGGACTGAAGCCTTTAATTCTATGCTTGGGAAATTATGTGCATATTTTCTATCTAATATCCTACTTATTAGTATTTAAATTTTCTGAGCTATATATTAAAAATCTTTTATTCAATGAATTATTAATGATTAATAGATGTTTCAAAAGTGAACATTGTAAATGTAATATTTTATATTATTAAATGTGGAAATTTAATTCTTACCAAGTGTTCACAGTTAAATTATTAAAATTTTATTTATTTGAACACCTAATAATTTTCTGATTCTAAATAGAGATCTATATGTCACCCAGTTTTTACCAGGTATAGTTTAGACCAAACCACTTACTAATTTGTCAGTGTGGTGGTCACTTCTTTCCAAGAAATCACAAGATAAATGAGCTGAGTACAGTAAACTACCTCCCCTTTTGCAAAAAATTCACAGTTGAAAATTTCTAAATAAGTAGGCTTCTTAGAATGCCTTGACATTGCATGTATATGGTAAATGGTGTGCTATTCTGCTACTATCAGTGATAATTGAAGGTCAGGCTAAAATGGAAGAAAAATTAGTTTAAAAAATCTTTGCTTCACTCATACATGTGCATACTTCTGGGTAGCGTTAGGAGAATACGAGGTTTTGATTAATGCTTAAACCTGTGAATAGCAGGTGGCGCTAATATAACAAGCACTGAGAAGGCGGAGCATGCAAATACTCTGTGGTGTCTCCGCAGCTGCAGCTTTGGAAAACCACCTTAGATTCAAGTTGCTAATCAGAACAAAGGTGTGTCTTTGGCAAGAGAGGCATGAAATATGTCTCTCTTCTTGCTTGATTAGAATGACTGAAATATCACTTATTATGCTAGTAATATTAACTGGAGAACCCTCAAGTGCTGGCTGAAAGGTGCCTATGAACTATCTGGTCAAATAAAATAAGGTTACCAGATATTTATGCTGCCTCCTGAAAGAATTATTGTGCAGATTAGATGAAACAGTGAATGAGAGACTTGATTCATGGCAGCAGAGCCTGGCACAGGACTATCGCGGCTCTTACTTGGTTTCTAGATGTTTTGCAGACAGTGTTTGCCTGAGCCCCACACCCACAGGTCCTCCGAGTTCCACCCGAGCCAGGTAACTGGCTCAGAGCCGCAGCTCAGCCCACCGGAGAAGCGGGATTCTAAGTGAAGCGTCACACTCCGGGATAAAGGTCTGCAAACCGAGTGTGGTTTACAGCCCGCTCTGCTCGTGGAAGGTTTGAAAGCTACGAAAATCGTATGCTGAACGAAGTGTAATAGCTATCCCTGTGCATCATAGTTGTACTGAGATTACATGCAGATAGATGGCAGGTCGATAGGCAACAGATATGTACTTATGTGTATACACTCAGATCTATATCACATATTTACAGGGAGGTACATATGTACCTGAATGTACAGGTATTTACACACCTGTATACACACATACACACGGGGAAAACAACTTCAAACCACCAAACTGGGAATAGACAGCAGCAGCCAGAATTCAAATCTAGCAATATTCAAAGATTTGAAATTGTGCTGTAAAAAAAGTAGTTGTTCTGCAGAAACGCAGCATAGCAAGCAGCTGCAGGCCTTTTCAGCGGGGGCCCTTCTCTCCTGGGCGGGGCCTGGGCCTGCGCTCTCTGCCCCTGACTCCTTCATTGTTCTCAACCACCACGCAGGAACCTGAGGGATTCCCAGTACAACCCAAAGTACACATGCTATTTGGAATATTATGTAGATATTAACAAATGCAAAGTTTTATAGAGAGTGTCTCTCAATTATATGATTCTAAAAGGATCACAACAACAATTTTCACTTTTTTGTCTATTTTTGGATCATTCCTAATAAAGGTAAATTTTACTCAAATGAAACTTTCTCTTTTATAGAATGTCTTTCACTTAACAGTAAGCAAAGATGCAACAACTAACATAGAATGCTGTCTGGCCAGCGAATCTATTCAAAGCTCTTTTCAATATGTCCACACACTTCCCAGAGACTTTGTCCAAAAAGAGAGCCTGCCCATGAGACAGTATTAGAAACAAGGATTTACAGTTTTCCTCCTTCCAGAGTCAGGGAGGAATTAAAGAAATGAGAATCTAGCTAAATCGGGTTACTCAAACTCCAAGAACAGTGTCATCTGAAATTAGGTCAAAAGTGCTTTGTACTTTCAAATTCCCTGCCCATGTTTACCAGGCTATGGATAAGAGCAAACCTATATAACAAACACACACAAATGCATCAACTCTGCAGACCCCCACAGAAAAAATACACAGAGAAGAGGCTATGCAAGAAGCAAAAAATTAAGCTCATGCTACGTAAAATGCTCCTGAATTTTATAAAGATAAACATAAATGTATCACAAATATTTGTGTGTTGAAGAAATATAATTTAAAAAGGCCAAGCATTAATATAGTCTAGAGTATTTTCAAATTGGAACTATGATTAAATAATATTAATAAATACTCAGTCATTTTGCTAGCATTATCTTCCGAAGAATGACATCTTTCAATTTGGTGGAATTATATACATATGTGTGTGTGTGATATATACACACCATATATGTCGCACATATAATACATATGTGTCCTTTTCTTTATTGAGCAGATCTGTTGCCAACTCCATTTCTACATTCTTTGGTTATGTTTATGATTTCTTTTAACATATTGAGAGAATTGAGCATATTAATGGTGGGTGTTTAAGTATCTGAGCCTGCTAACTACATCTTTCTGTCTTTTTCTGGCTCCGTTTCTATTTACTGATATTTTTTTCATGGCCGTGGGCATGATTCTTGTTTTCGGAAATATAATGTACCAGCCTGTCTATGATGTGTCATTTGCTTTTTAAAAATAATCATTATCAAATGGGCTCATAAATTTGATAAGGAATTATGTGTTTAATAGAAATTAACACTGAAGAGTGAGTGAAGCTGGCTCTGATAAGGACCCACGTTCCATGGCCTTGATCCCCTGGGCCTGGGCTCCCTCCCCTAACATGTGCATTCTGGGCCAAGTATTAGTGCAATGTAGATATGTGAAGTGGGAACAAATCTATATATAAAATGTGACTTGTGGACATACAGAATAATGCACACACATCTATTATATACTATATGCTACACATTATATATACTATAATATACCATTGCTGGTAATATATCTAGTATATCATATATGTGAGGGACCCCAAATACAGAATTTATTTATAAAAATTTGTTTATTTATTCTAACATGCTTAAACTTTATCACCTTCAAAGTACATTTGGTATAATGCACCCATGAAGACATGTTTTCCATGCTCAAAAGGTTTTGAACTTGTCACTTTTGAACTTTTTAGTGCTTCTGCAGTTTTCAGTTTCACCTCTTTGCATCAGAAAAATATTTCCCCTCAAGGACTTTTTTCATCTAGGGAAACAAAAAACATCACTCACAGCAAGATTGGGTAAACAGGAAGGGTAGGCCCAGGGGTTATGCCATTTTTGGTTAAAAACCGCTGAACACCCACTGTGGTGTGAGCACGTGTGCTGGTAAACCACCCATAATAAAATGGGCAAATGTGTTGAAAAAATCTTCAAAAAAATTAACTGAAGCTGAAGGCAGCCTCTTACCACAACGCCAGCTGATCCACTGATACAGATGGGTTCCTAGAACACACCTAGTGGAGGAAGCCTGTATTACAAGGACATGCCCTCTAGAAGATAATTCTGGAATTTTTGGAGTCCCCTCTTGCATTATGTTTTGTATATTTGTATAATTTATAATATAGAAGTGTATAGTATATGTTATATAATATATGTAATATGTAGTATGAATGTATAATATACATATATTATAATATAGAATATATGATGTACTATATATTATAGTATGCTGTATGTGTATATTACATGCATTTTATAAAATGTTCCTCTTATAATTTATGAAATTATTTTAACATTATAAGGGAAGAGATATACATTGCACTTGTAGTCCTGTAACTAATTTTGTGAACTAATTTTCATCTTTAATTTCTCCATTCATGTAACAAGATTAGACTTCTATGAGTTTTTTCTGCTAAAAAAAAGTCCTAGTTATGTTGAAGTTTTATTTACCAGGCCTTTATAAAATTTTAATATTTACAACTAACTGTTACAAGAACTCATTATTTAAAAATAATTCTCATGTTTTGACAATAGAAGTGAAAACAGGTTAGATGTATTTATTATCACTTTACATGAAAGTAACACTTACATACCATTAAGACTGTCCTGGAGGGAATGGGTAGAATGGCTGGTATGTGAGGGAGATAAAATATTTTTTCTTAAGATCATATGATTTACTCAATTTACTGAAATTCTGTAGAGTTTCATATTTTTTACATTATTTTAAAGCACTTTCTATCCCTGCAAAGGGCCTTAAAAACAACACACACCAGATTTCAACTGGACTGCATTAGAGAAGCACACTGTTCTTGCCCTGTCACCTGGATTGCCAAAAATGCTGAGGATAGAAAACCATGACTAAGCAATAAATGCTAAATCTGCTATCTGTGCAATGTAGACCATTAATGAAAATCTTCCAGCAGTTTCTATTTCAGGTAGGTATCAAAGTGCAGATGTCATGCAAAATATATTCACTGGTACAGCTTACATGTCATGCAGAAAGGTCTTTTGAGGAAACTTCCAAGGTGATGAGCCATAATAATAAATCAGCCAAATGATCCTCCTCTCAGGCTGATGAAAGGAAGCTCTCTGTGAGATCAATCATCGTGAACAAGCTGACAACGAGGTGGCCTTGCTGCTGATCCTGTGCCAGGCTCTGAAAGATTCACGCATCCTCGAAATGCAACTAGTGTAAAAATTGCACACTGCTCGCACAGACCATTTGGTTGAGAAAGAGAGAGAGAGAGAGGGAAAACCTTTTGACTGTAGAAAAGAAAGAACATAAAGCTCTGTAACAGAAGTTGTGTGTGTGTGTGTGTGTCTGAAAATGAAGAGCAGATTTAGATGCAAGAGAGAGAGAGAACGGGTTAGGGAAGGAGTGACGGGTGGGATTGGGCAGCAGCAAATTCTGGTGGAATTTCCACTGTTCACAACTGATTGGATTGAGCTCACTTAGAGACTCAGCATCAAAAAGCTGATTGGAATTATTTATTTCCCCTAAAATCTCCATCAGTACCTCTCCTGTATACGTTGGGAAATATGGAAAATTGCCATCTTTCTTGCCATTGTGTAAACCATCACACAAAGTGAACCTCAAGCCTTACTTACAAATGGTTTATGGCTCCTGAGCTCCCCGAACCCACATAGAAATTCTGCTGTGTTAATATTTGTAATTAAAAATTGAATAATTCAGTAAGTGATTCTCAAGGTAGAAAGCTGAAATGTTTGCTGGTGTCATAGGGAAGGCACATGGTTTTCCCATAATTAATAACTGTGCTCAGGGACCTCCGGCCAAGAAAGTAGACACACTGTGCCTCCTTGCACAACCAAGATAGGGGCAATAATAATTTAGAAACAGAATAACAACCAGAACTGATAGAAGACTGAACTGTATGGAAGTTGGATAACCAAGAAGTTAAAATAGATCCGTTCATCCAGACTAGTAGGAGGGGTGGAGTCGGGCAGCTAAGCGCTGGTTGCTGTGCGGAGAGCAAAGAGCATTGGGACAGGGTGTGTAAGGCATCCATGGCATGCAAGACCACAATAGGCAGACCCTGGCCGAGGGGTGGCAACCAGCAGACCCAGCGAGGCGGCGATTGTGAGGCAAGGCACTGCATGCAACCCAAGATCCCAGCGCTGGGAAATAGAGCCTTGGGGCACTGATTGAAAACACCTGTGGGATGTGAGGTGCAGGGAGAGACTCCCAGACTCATAGGAGAGGTCCTTGGAAAGTCCTACAGGGTGCACAAGCCCACCCACACGGGAATTGGCATCAGAGAGGCCCAGTTTGCTCAGGGGAAGTGGGAGAAGGGACTGAGGTCTCACAGAGAGTGGAGCAAGCGCCATTGTTCCCTCTCAGACCCCACCCCCACATACAATGTTACAACCCAGCAACTGGAGTGTCCCGCCCTGGTGAACACCTAGGGCTCTGCCCCTCATACCTAACAGGTGCGAACAGACCAAAAAAAAAAGAGATGGCTCAAACAGACATGAAAGCCTCACATCAGTACTTTCAAGTGACCAAGAGATAGCCAACCTATCAGATGGATAGTTCAAAGCACTGGTGATCAGGATGCTCACAGAATTGGTTGATTTTGGTCACAAATTAGATGAACAAATGAAGGCTACAGGAAGTGAAATGAAGGAAAATGCACAGGGAACCAATAGTGATGGAATGAAAGCTGAGTCTCACATCAATGGAGTGAACCAGAAGGAAAAAAAAAACAGAATCAGAAAAGAATGAAGAAATAAGAATTCAAAAAAAATGAGGAGAGACTTAGGAACCTCCAGGGCATCTTTAAATGTTCCAATATCCAAATTATAGGGGTACCAGAAGGAGAAGAGGAAGAGCAGCAAGTGGAAAACTTATTTGAATACATAATAAAGAAACAGTTCCCCATTCTGGCAAAGGAAATATACTTCCAGGAAGTCCAAGAAGCTCAGAGAGTCCCAAAGAAGTTGAACCAAAGAAGGAACACACCAAGGTACATCATAATTACATTAGCCAAGGTAAGAATGAAGGAGAGAATCCTAGAAACAGCAAGAGATAAGGAGACAGTAACCTAGAAAGGAGTTCCCATCAGACTGTCAGCTGATTTCTCAAAAGAGACCTTACAGGCAAGAAGGGGCTAGAAAGAAGTATTCCAAGTCATGAAAGGCAAGGACCTACATCCCAGATTGCTTTATCCAGCAAAGCTTTCAATTAGAATGGAAGGGCAGATAAAGTGCTTCTCAGATAAGGTAAGTTAAAGGAGTTCATCATCACCAAGCCCTTATTTTATGAGATGTTAAAGGGACTTACCTAAGAAAAAGAAGATAAAAATCATGGGTAGTAAAATGACAGCAAACTCACAATTATTAACAATCACACCTAAAACAAAAACAAAAAGAAACTAAGCAAACAACTAGAACAGGAACAGAACCACAGAAATGGAGATGACATGGAGGGTTAGCAACAGGGGAGTGGGAGGAGGAGAGAGGGGAAAAGGTACAGAGAATAAGTAGCATAGATGGTAGGTAGAAAATAGACAGGGGGAAGGCAAAAATAGTATGGGAAATGTAGAAGCTAAAGAACTTATGACACATGGACATGAACTAAAGGGGGAATTGTGGGTGGGAGAGGGTGTACATGGTGGAGGGGAGTGAAGGGGGGGAATGGGACAACTGTAATAGCATAATCAATAAAATATATTAAAAAAAGAAATGTGCTTAGTTTTAAGGACATAATCTGTTCTGAAGGGTCAGATTATTAGCCATCAGCTTAAAGGCAGTTGAACATGCTCAGGCTGAACCAAGATAATGGTTTGCTGTGGGCATGTTACTGCTGCACACTGACATGGGAACTGAGTTGAATCCTGATTCTACTACTGGATAGCTCTATTTTGGATTGGTTAGTCACTTAACTGTTTTTGATTTCAGTTTTCCTAGCTGCAAAGACAAATTCTTCCCCTGGATAAAACTGAAGCTTCCATTCTCAAATGTATTGAAATTATTATATTCTACCCACTGTTCTGGAAATGTTGCCTATATCATGGATCTCACCAAGGAAAATTATTGCACTAGGAATATGATATTTTCTTATCTAGCTTAATTTTAATGTTCTCTTAAACATTCATAAATTTGATCTTTTATTCTCATTAACATAAATTTTGATCCAAAATTATGTAATTTCCTTCCTAAAAATCAACCAGTCAGTAAAGATTATTTGTAAATCTTTCTCATTTTTTTAAAAAAGGTTGAACTTTACTCTTTTTTTTAAAGCTCTTTTTTTTAAAGATTTTATTTATTTATTTTTAGAGAGGGAAGGGGGGGGAGAGAGAGAGAGAGAGAGAGAGAGAGAGAGAGAGAGAGAGAGAGAAACATCAGTGTGAGGTTGCTGGGGGACATGGCCTGCAACCTAGGCATGTGCCCTGACTGGGAATTGAACCTGCGATGCCTGGTTCGCAGCCCGCGCTCAATTCACTGCGCTACACCAGCCAGTGCTGAACTTTACTCTTATGCATTTGAATTACTTTCATGCTTATTGAAAGAAAAGCTAGACACTCAATTAGGATAGCTGATAATTATATGCAAAAATGTTTGAACAAATACCAATGTAGTTATTCTGTACAAGTTTTTGAGGTCAAATATCCTACTGAGGAGGCTTCCAATGTTGTCATGTTAATGCTTGTCTTAATGAATAAAACATGGAACATTTTCAAAAATATGATTTATTGAATGTCAAACCTTTGCAACAATATAGGTCTTTTAATTTCCTTTCCTCATAATGGACATTACTGAAATGAATCAAGAATGAGCTAAAAAAAGAACTAACCAAGAAACCACTTTCATGAAATGAAGAACAACTTCCTGTATGTGGATTAACTGACCACATTTGGGAAAATTATCAAATACAGTCTTCAGATTTTCCTGTTTCCTGATATTTGCTGATTGTATATACAGATTTTTTATCATGATGAATTTTACTTTCTAGTATTTTGTCTCCTTCCATGGAAAACATTTTCCATATGATTTGAAATTAAATATCAATATTTTCCACCTATAAACCTTCACCGTGACAACTGACTTTGTAGGCGTCATATATACACTGCTGCAAAACCCCTGCATTTGTTGTTAGCAGTCTCAAGTTCAAGGGGAAAGAATATGAATGGCCTTATAGTAAACCCTCTTTTTCTCATCTTTAAAGTCAATCTACTCTGTGTTTAAGGTATATAAATATAATATCTGTATATATATCATATCTGAAGAATTTTAGATTGCAACATATTTGGTTTTTGCAGGTTCGCTGTGCTGTTTGCTCCGGGCGGGACAGAGTCAGAAAGGGTGCACTCAAGAGTGCTAACAGCCCCTTGGCGTTGTTGGTGAGACAGTTACAGCAGAGCGAGAAGCGCGGCGGCGGCGTCGTCAGTCAGGCTTAGGTGTTGAAATAAAGTTTATGGAAGCGGCATCAACAGCATACAGCCTGTGCAGGAGGAACTACTTTTGTTCTCTTCTTGCCTTCCTATTTTTATTCCCATAGTAAGAACTTTCGAATAACGGGAAGCTAGTAGGCAAACTCCTCATCTAGTCCTCTTAAGGAAGGGGTACTCAGTCCTTCTCACTTCTCTCTCTTTCAGGTTGCCTGTGCCCAGAATGTCTACACATCCTTCCAGGCAGCAAAGACATCTGGGTAAAATTTGTGCCTTACAGGGTTGTGTATGAAAATTAATCTCTCTCTCTCACACACAAACACACACACACTTAATGCATAGCTGTATTTCCAGACTATGAAATCAGATTTTCATGCGATTTCAGTTTAGAAACATTCAAGTATTCAGTATTCAGCACATCAGTGGAAATGACACCTGCTAATTTAAAATCGATACTGACAAATGCCAGCTCAGGGTGTTCTGGGCTCTACCGTCACAGGCTTTCTGAGCGTGAGTTTAGAATTGCTAAGCTGTATGTTGTTAAACTTACTTGATTTGAATTTAACCAAGCTTATTACAAGTATTTTATATATTTCTGAGAGCTCATATACTAAAATAAAAAATTTTACGCACAATTTGAGCCACAGGCAGAAAGACTAACATTGCACAGAATGCCAGAGACATATTAGATAGATGAAATGCCAAAATAAACCTATAATGATGGGGAATTGAATGGGAATACAGGAAACATAAATTAATTTTGGAAATGGGAGAGCAAGGCACTGTAGAACTATTGACAAAGCTTAATCAATATACTTCAATCCATGTGCAAGAATGCAGCAAAACAAAAACGAAAGATTTACAATATTAAGTGTTGTAAGTCTCGATTCTGAACATTTTTCTTTCCCTTGATGTTGAGAAATGTGTTGCTACTTTAGGTTTGCTGAAATACAGTACACTCAGTATTTTTCCTACAAGATGCCCTCATGTATTACATGAGAAATTATTCCTAGCAAAAATTTAGGGAAAAATGATTGACCCATAGCCATTTCCTATAAAGTTTATATTCAGAAGATAATTTCTTACCGAATCTGCTTTTAAATTCTAAAACTTTATTCAGTTAAAGAAAAATTCGGTTCTCTGTGGAGAGTGATTGTTAGACTCTATCATCCAGGAAGGACAGGTTTAGAATATAAAAATTTAACATTTGTTAATATTTTATTAGTGATTCTTTTCAAATACTACAAATGCCTGTATTTCCGCACGCCGCACGCAGCCAGCTGTCTTAGAAGGCCGTGTGTCCCCATCACTAACGTGGCTGAGCTTTGCTCAGTCCCGGGCTCTAACAGGGAGGAAGCACTCACTTCCCACCTTCCAACACGGGAGGCTGTTCCCAGGTCAGTGCTTGGAAACACTTCTGCCCGGATGCTAGTGTGCTCTTCCTTCAGTGTAAGGGGCAGGAGTAGAAACAAACACTTCTGCATTCAAGTCATTATTTTGCACCTCATCCTGTTGGGGATTCTCGTTTAGAAGATTCTTCTGTGGAGGCCAAAAGTTAAAACCAGCCTCAAGCAGGCATCAGAAGCCTGCAGAAGTCTAAGTGGAGGCTCCAGGTAACTGAAGAAGAATCCAGCCAGAATCTCCTGGATGGACAGGATAAAGTCCAGAGGGAAGGCCCAGCCTGTAATGAAGACTGACTTTTAAATAGCATGCCCCCTATTTATATTTCTTTCAGGATACTAGCTGAGGTAGGAGAAGCCTCAAGATTTAAGGATTTGGAGGTTCTTATCCTGCCAAGAAGTGTCTCCTTCAAAGCCTACTATATTTGGAATGTGGCTGTAGGAACTGCTATCTCAACAGACTCCACGCAATGACCTTCACGTCTTTCAAGGCCAGAGACGCGTTCATACAAGTATTTTTAGCAGATGTACAAAAATAGTTTGAGAAAGAAAATAAATATATGGGAGCACCGATTTTTTTCAGTTTTTAATGTTGCAAAATTTATATTATAAAAGTCACCGTGTATGTTTTGCTTTCATTATTTACGCGTTTGTTTGGGATTGAGTTTCTTTAACGACTACATATTTATAATTTACATTTCAAATGTTCCACCAATGTTTTTGCTACATCATTTATAACTGCTGGAGAGATTACTGAATATATCACAGTTCCAGGGGCAAAGGCAAAGGAAGTGCCTACTATTATGTTAGGAAATGACAGAAATTGAAGCATAAGGCAAGGCTTGTTGGTAAGGAATACAAAGCTAGGGGAGGATTTTTAGGAAAAAGTCCCTGGCATGCCACAGAAAGAAAACAGGGGAAGGCACATCATTGTTTTTTGAAACTTGGGTGGGCGGAGAGAGAAATCAGTATCTTAAGTAAAGATTTCAATTCCTGACCTCTCTAGGCTACACTATACTGGAACCAAAGTCATTCATTTTTAGCCTCAAGTAAATGAGAATGCAGAATTTTAGTCCTGAGTGCAAAAGCTCACTACTGTGGGCCAGGATGGGAGAGGGTATCCACTGCCTATGCAAATTCAGGGGCATTAAGAATGGATTTCATTTTACAAAGTCAAGGTCACTGTTATAGTAAACTACCATGTTTTTCCTAAGAAAGTCATGTTTGGAAGCATTCTACGCTAAGTTTTAGAAAAAGGTTTTATTTTCTAAGTCATTTGTCCTTTGAAAGTTTAAATACTTTTCTTTCTGCCAAGTTTCTGCACCATTGATTGTCATTTTTATTATTATTTAAAATCATCGTTCGAATACATGGATGCCGGATGGATTAGCAGACAGGGGGCCTGGTCCCACCCTGTCACCAGCCAGTACTGATTCTGAGCAACTCAAACTATTTGGACTTCATTTCCCTATAAATAGTGAATATCTGGGACTAAATTACCTCTAAATAAATCTCCTTGGAATTAAAGTAAATGGGCCTTCATCAGAGCATTGCACACTATGATTTGCAGAGGCTTTCATTTATCCCTTGTCCATAAATAACAAGTCAGTTGTCAATATCTGAACAGTTTCAAACCTCCAGATACTTTCTTTTCTGTCTTTAGGTTGATCAACCTCTCTCTCTCTCTCTCTCTCTCTCTCTCTCTCTCTCACGGCGAAATTCACAAACCATTAGTCAATTAAACACTGTTTATTAGTAAAAGAAAATTATTTTCTTATGAGATGGTCCAGCTTTTTTGCCAAGTTACTATGACACAATCTAAACTCCAGGAAGCAGGGGAATGAACTGACTCTCAAAGCCCAGCAGCTTTCCCATGAGTCTTGGATTGTGTGTGTGTGTGTGTGTGTGTTGTTGCAAGGTCTTCAGTGGTTCATAGTTTAATTTAAGAGGGCATTTTTTGTTTTACACCAAATGCTTCCAAGTAATGGCCTCTTAACAGTGCTTTAGTTTACTCCACATTACTCCTAAATGGACTTGGCAATATCAGCGGCCACTTCATTCTGTGCTCTGCTGAAGACGGTGCCGGAGAGGGAAAGCTGCTGGCCTTGCACAACGGCATTCGACTGCAGATGCGCGCACTCTGTCACCAGTAATTTATGTTCTTCAAAGGGCACGGGAATGGGGGTATGTGATTGCTACTTTCTATTTCTCGGCCTGATTTACATGAAGTCTTCTGGAAGAACCTTATTTAATCTTTCTCTTAAGAACACAATCACATTTTACTCCAGTCTAATGCATTTTGTAAACTTCAGCTGATAACATAGCCAGTTTTACTAGACAGATATGAGAAAAACATGGCATGGTCATAAATTTTTAGCATGTGTCTGCAGTCACAAGATTCTGGGAAATGAAATCTTATAGAGGTCAAAGTATATAGAGATGGTCAGGGTGACTTTTGCTAAAGACATTTGTTTTATTTCTTCCAGAAATTTAATGGTAATAGTATGTACATTGGCTTTTAATAACATACAAGGAATATTCAGGGACACCTATCGGTATAATGCTTTTCCAAATGTTAGCTGTCAATCATATTCTAATATTCAACTGACTATTTTTATAGCACACCAGCCATGATACATTACTTAAATTTCAGAATTTTTTTTTACTATTTTTAAAAGTCATTTTAAAGTCTCTTATTTTTTTGTTTCTATTAATCATTCTTAATTTGGCTTCCTCATCTAGTTACTTACTTCTATATTTTTTTCAATTACATTTCTCATGCAATTTAGTTAATGAGGTCAAATATATAACTAATGATAAAGATTGAAATTCTAAAGAGTTTTTGGATTTTATGGACTTTTTCAAAGTAGGATTTATGCTAGTCAAGGAGCTGTCTATCAGTTTCAATAGTCACTTATTATTAGAGATAAGAATATAGAAAACTTTTCAAGAAAGCAGATGAACCACATTATCAGAGTTTTCTATGACAAATAATAATAAAAAAGTTGGGTCAGAAAATTGTCTATTCCAAACTGGTCTTTGCCAATGGAAATGGCAAGAAAACTTTTCCCTTAACAAAGTGTTTAAAATAGAAATGTAAAGATTTTTAAATAAGCATAAGTATCTCAGCCCTGCACCATCAGTGGTTGTAAGGTTGCAATTTACTTTGCTCCCATGGTAAAGAAATTTCAAGCTAAGGAAATAATACAACAATTAGATCTGTGTCCATGGAAATTCTAGGGTTCAGAACATACATGATTTGTTTAGAAAAACAATCCTTGTTAAAATGAGTAAAAAATTAAAGCTTAATATAGTCGCATTAAATAAACAGGTCATCAAGAGGTAGGATCACCATAATTAGTACAGAAGGATCTGAAATAATCAGTCTGAGAAATATAAAATCAGTGTGCATAAAATGATGAAGTAACGCAAATAGTAATAAAAGTCAAAGCAAACCATGTAAGACCCCGAAGAATCGAGAAGGCATGCTTGAAACACAATCCAACTCAAATTCTAGTGTCCTCAGCCATAGCACATGAACAGGATGCACCGCATGTCTACAGTCAGATAAACCATTGTATAAGATTAGGAGCGAGGTAACATTTTAGTTAAAACAAATGTTGGCATCATCCACTTACAAACTCTGGTGAGTTACAAAGAATGTAAAGTCAGAGGAAAGCAAATCCCTTAAAACACAGGGGAGTCAGAGACACGATGCTGAGCAAATAAATTGGTGAATTTAGTGATGAATTCACATAAACACTGACCATAAAATTCAGTGTGAAAATAATAGTACTTTGAGTAGTTATAAATAAAAGGGAGCTAAAATACTGGAAGAATCAGCAAGTCAGAAATTAGATTTAAATCATTGTATAAAGGGAAAACTACTGTTAGATCAAGATTTGTTGTTAAAGTTATTATGGTAAATAGAATGTACAACTTCCAAAGAGAAGGATCAAAAGGGGAAAAATACATGAAACTTGATCTACACAAAGGCAGAAAGTATAGAAAGGAAAACTTGGTGAATACAATGAACACAATTTTAAAAAAATCCCTGTATTACAGTCTGTAAAAACATGCAGTAAGTGTAAGGGATTTAACCCATTTGGAAAAAGCTTAAGATAATTGGTTTCAATTTTTTTTTACAAACTTCAGAAATGATTAAGGAAAAAGAACTAAAGAACACAATGAAATAGAAGAGAATATTGAATACCAGAACAGCAACTAATAAATTATTATTGGAAGAACAAAATTAAAACCAAAGACATTTCTTTGCAAAGAAACAGAAATAAATATCACGCAAGACTGATGAAGAAAAAGTAAGGGGGGTCACAGGGAATGTCATTATTATTGAAAAATGAGATGTAATTAGGGTTACTCTGTTCCACAACATCAGAAAAAATGATCTCATAGCATTTTTCTGAGAATGGCTTATATTGTGACTAAAATATGTATGATATCTCTTGGAATGGTACAGGATATAATAACATAAACATTAACATTTTTTTTCAATAATAGATAAATAATGTGAGTAATTTTGGCAAATAAATTTAAAAGTTAGACGTAATAATTGATTTCCTAAAAGTATATGCATCATTTTTAAGAAATACTTTAAGAAATAATAACGTAAGAAAACTTAGGAAATCAGATTTGATCTATTAAAGTTATATATATTTATGTATATGCATTGCATATGTCTTTTATGTATAAAATTTACAAGCCAAAATTTGCCATGTTAGATTATTAAGTGCATTATAAAACCAGTAATTCAAACAGCATTAGTAATGGCATAAAGATAAAAAAATTTAAAAAATGTATAAAGAACAAATGAAAAGAACCATATATATGCCCTTAGAATATTTGAAGATGGCAACAAAAATCAATGGGCAAAAGATGGACTAGTTAACCTTACATAAAAACCTTGTTTTATGATATATTACAATATGTTTCATGTAAAATATATAAATAATATTACTTATTTTGAATGGATAGGACAGTAAATTATTAGGATACAGACACAATATTTTTATATATAGACATGCACATGCAACATACACCCATTATGGCAAAAATCACTAACATTTAATACTTGGTGATGACATGTGTGCCTGAAATTACATATTGTCCTGTTCTCTATGCTTTATAATTCAATAATTTAGCTCATATTAAGGATAAATGAAAGAGGTACGCGGTCAGACTAACACTTCCCAGTCTTGCCAGTGGTTCTTCTGTGGGCGAGTACAGTACAGTGCTTATTCTTCGACACTCGGCACGCACTCCCAGTCACCTCGTGGTGCCATGGAAACATTTCCTAAACTGTCATTGTTCAATAAACAGTGTTGAGTTTTTTACCGTCTTTCTGTACTTTATTTTTTAATTAATTGATTGATTGATTTATAGAGGCAGGGGAAGAGAGAGAGAGAGAGAAGGAGAGCGAGAAACACCGATATGTTATCCCCTTATTTATGCATTCACTGGTTGATTCTTGTAGCCCTGTGCAGGGATTGCACCCGCTATCTTGGCGTATGGGGAGGACACTCTGATGAACTGAGCTACCTGGCCAGGGCCTGTACTTTATTTTTTTAAATCTTGAACGACCCATTGCATGAATTGTTTCCATTTTGTTTTGTGTCCCAAACCCGAATCAGCACAATTATAAGAATTTTTTTTTTACTCTAGAAATTATTTGAGGGATTAAAGGATATGAGGAGCAGTTGTCTAAACCAGTAAAATCTCCCACTGTGATTTGTGTGACTGCAGCCAAGTAAGGCAGTTCAGTGACAAACCAGCACCTTTATAACTCCAGGTAAAAGGAGGAGCAGATCCTCACCATCTGTACCTAATTTTATTTTCCACTAGATGAAGTATCATCTCTAACCATCTCTTGCATTTTAATTCGCCCTCTGAAACGGAAGAAACCACACGGCAGTTACAAAGCAGATAAACATATGTAGGTGGCTTCTGAGCGAACTTGGCACCTGTCCTCCCCCATGTCACTGCCTTCCCTGAACCTGCTGTACTCTGTGCTCCATTTGATCCATTTCGGTTCTGGAGCCAGCTGGTCCTCCCTCACACAGGATGCTTTTGGCAGCTCCAGGACTCGGAAGCACGCTGACCAGCCTTCCCTGGTTACCCGGCAGATGTTTGGGAAGTCACACTTCCGAGATTTATATTCTCTGTACAACAGAGGATACGGTTTTAAAAATAATTTTTTCCACATTACACTTTCTCCTCTTTTGATAGTTAGGCACGTACAAGGAGATTCTGGGAGAAGAGGGATCATATTGGGACATTTTCTGCTGGTGGCCTCAGGCATTTTCTCGGTGATCAGCAAGGGGTAAGAGTCTAAAAAGCAACAGAAATGGTCTCCCTGGTCACACAGCCAGTACAGGCTGTCAAAGTACGCCAAGAATTTCACTGAGTAAAAAGTTGGAGGAAAATACAATTTAACAGCCATATTATAGGTTAATAAATTAATAATATTTTAGGAATATTATTTATAGAAGTTAATAAGGACCTATTCTCCCCTGTGGAAATGCGTAGATGATTCATTCGTGGTCTTTACCCTCAAAAAGAATTTACGCCTTGGTGATTACAGAGAGGGAATAGAAAGAACTAAAATGGAAGTTAGATTGAAAAAATGTGAGGTAGAAATAAAATTCCACCTGTATGTAGTATAAGCACAGATAAAATGCCACCTGTATCTAGTGTGAGTACAGTATATAGCGTGAGTCCAATTTGAAACTGAAGGGTCGGGATTATGTTATAATGTTTGGTTGTCAGTTTTATATCTTGATATTCACAGTTCTTCAAAAACTTTGAGTTGGTTACTTCTGAACATATGAGGAGGAAGCACATTTAAGTTATCTCCGAGGCCAGTTCTGAAGTCTGAAGAAAGCACAGGGAATTTCCATTATCTTTTGTGAGTAGAGTATGCAGACGTGGAAGGAGACACCGAGTGCTCAGGTAGAGCTAGGGGTGTCTCAGGGAGAGGCAAACTGTGCTGCTCTGAACAGGACCCCTCCCTCCTGTAGCAGCTAGGGCACTAAACCGATGCAGATTTCATCATCACAGTTACGACTATGTCAGCATTTCAATTACAACACCATACAGTTAATGGTTTACAACAGGCTCATAAAATGTCCTCTCCCTCTGAGAGGGGCAGCGGGGAGGGCAACTTGGCTTATTGGGTCCCAGAAGGAGGAGAACTATTTCTAAAAGCTGATATTTTAAGGCTGGTCATTTTAATTTTAGAGCATCTTTAAAGTAATGTTTTAAGGACATTTCTACTCCAGGGGTTTCAAAAAGGGATTGGTTTAATATGCATTGAACCTTAGCTGTGGAATAATTACTTGAAATGGAGTTTATTTCCAATGATAATATACTTTCATGTCTACAGCAATTAAAGTTAAAAGTACTATTTTAAAGATATTTTCTGTCACATGCTGGTAATGATTTAACCTCTTTTAAGAATCTTCTGAATATAAAACAAACTGAGAGAACCATAATCTAATCTCTAAAAGTTACATTTTCAGTAGGTATTTTATGGCCAGAACACTTCCTAATATCAATTTTCCACATAAACTTTGGATTATTTAAATGTGAGTAGACATTGTATTGTCAAGAATTTAACATGCCACAAAAGAAGTCTGGCCTTTATCCTGTGCTTCTGGGAGGTCCTTTCTCAGCCCTTGGGATGCCATGCCTGGCTGGATGGCATGTCTTTGCCTGGGCGTCTTGGGCCAGTCACAGAGTAGCCTTGTGCTTTTGAAGGGAGGGCCCTGAGCTGTGTTAACCATGGGATGTAGGCTGGGGCTTGGAGGTGTGTGCTGTAGGTGGACCTCTGGACGTGGAGAATAGCCACGAGGACAGTCACTCCCCTCAGTGATACAGGACTACAAATCTCTGGACAACAGGAGTCCAATGAGCTTCTCTGGTTGGCAAGGGATACCATCATGTGGAGCGAGGACCCTCCTGGACTCTGCCCTGTGCATCTCTTTCCTGGGCTTATTTTAATCTCTACCTTGTAATACCCACGACCAGGAGTAAAACTACCTCCAGCCAGGACTACCATGTCTTCTAGGGAATTGGCAAACCTGAGGGTGATTTTGGGAACCTCCTAAAGCATCCATCAGTGTCAGAAGTGAAGGTGGGCTTGTGTGGGCTGTTCCCATTACTTCGAACTTGGCCAGACCCTCCCAGACGTTTTTAAAAAGAGTCATATTACATCCAAGACACATCTCTATTAATTACATCACAAGTTACTTCATGGCTTGTGAACTCCCAACTTGAAGAAGACAATTTAGCAAAAGTTCCTATAAACAATTTCATTTGCTTTTCCCTATCGGGTAAGTTAACCACAAACTCTACAGCCTTCCAATAGAAGCTATAGAAATAACCTCGATGGGAGCATAGTTTCATGAACTGAAATCCATTTGTGCTGATGCTTTTATGACTGTGTATAAGCAATATATTCAAAAGTAGAATATTTCGGAGTTTATTCCTTGCTGCTTATTTTCATTCTTTTTCCTTGGTAAATTACAATTTCATGTTTATAGTTTTAATTTTTATAATTAATACCATAATTTTTTAGAGATACCAGATATTAGATACGAAAAGCTGTGCTTCACAGAAGCGAAGGCGGTCCCAAAGGGGTGATCTCGGCTCCCCTGAAGCAGCGCCCGCACTGTTGGCCTCCTCGCTCCTCACTGCTCTGGCAGGGATGAGACCCTTCTCCTCTGTCTCTCTCTCTTTGGGAGCTCCGGTCACTCCATGTGGTGATTACTGATTCGCTCACTTACCGTTCACATTAGATTGGCAATGTTTGGGGGTCACGATCTCTACATTTCATCCATGTTTGGTACCAGATCAGTGTCAGGTACTATTAGGCATGCGTCACTATTTACCGCATGAAGGGATGAAATAAAATACACCGTAGCCTGAGCATCTTGCCTAATTGTGTATCTATTGGGTAGGAATCAATTCTGTCTCATGGATTTTGCCCCTTTCCTTGGCCATAAAGATTGTTTTTTTATTAAATGGACATTTACACACTGTGTACACACATACACCAAACACAAATACATTGTTATATTTCCTTTATAATGGATGTTGTAATTTTCTTAATGCATTTTTAATGGCCTCTGACTTATACCTTTTTCCTTGTTTTCTATCATTTTTAGATGGCTGTATTTTCTTTATTTTTCCTAAAGCATCCATCAGGGAATTGGTTTGTATATACTCTGTCTTCAGTTCTAATTCAAGCTAATTCTTTCTTTAAAAAATAAACTTGAATGTATTTTTTAATATCAAAAATGTAAGCACAGGACAATGGAGAAATTGGTATTACCTTTTTTCTTTTTCACTTTCTAGAACAAAATAATTTTATTGCCATCATCTGCAATTATATTATATTATTATTTTATTTATTTTTCTCTACACTCATCTTCATAAATATAATTACCCTGATGATGTCTTTTCATTATATATGCATATATCTGTATTCCTTCCCACTGTTCCTTTCAACTTTTGGCCCAGTGAATTTTGGGAAAAGCTTTCTCGCTGATTTAATTTTCTTTATTCTAGAACCTCAAACACAGGTTTTAATTTTACAGCTGTATCTTTATTTTCCTTGGATTTGTATCGTATTTAAAACTAGTTAGCTCAGTTTTCACCATACAACATAAATACATGTGGACTACCTCACTGTCATCTTTTGTCCCCCAGAGCCTGTCTCGACAACTCTCAGTGAGTGGCAATGAGAAGTTCACTCTCATCGCTGTCTCCGTCTTGCTCTGCATTTGTTTCATCTCTTTCCTTCTACAGAAGTGTACACGGGGTTATGCCCAGGTGTTTGTGTTTGTTCTCCTTCAGGGATATTTCTAGATAAGGAGTTTTTAATACTCCTTTGTGAATGTTTCTTGGTTCCCTTAGTGATCACTCCGTTGCCAGTTAAAACGATTTCCCTGTATCTTAAACAAAAGCGCTGATTACTGCAAACTCCCCTGCTTACGAGGGGTAGTGTTTAATAGTTGTTTGTTAAATATGGATCCATTGGCCAATTACCTAATTACAGACAAATAATTTCCTTTTACTTGGATAATAAATAAGAGTAAGTAGAGAAGAAACAGACACATAGACTATTTACTTAGTTAAAGAAACACTGAAGTGTAACATTTGAATATATAAGCATTTACACATATGTATATCTACGTGTGTATATGTGTAAGCCTGTATATGCATATATTCACACACAAAAAAAATTATAAAACATAATTGACAAACCCTACAAATCCTTGAGTGATAAACGGGTTTTCTTAAAAGATATATAGGATGTTCACTGAAGACATTCAGTTGGCATTTATTTTATATATACATATACACACACACACAATATCTATGTTTGTCATATGTAATTCCACTTACATTGTATATTACAAATTTAACCTCAATATATAATACATAAATATGGAGAGGAGAGACAGAAACAGAGAAACTGACTCGCTTTATAATGGTTGTAAAGGCAGGAAGAAAATCTGACCAAACTGGTAAAAATATTAAGACTGGAGTAGAAATAAGGCTTAAAACTAGGAGGCCCAAACACTTTTCCACTTCCTCTGTAAAATCATGATTGCTCTGCAGGGAACACTGTCGTGATTTATCAGTGGAATGTTATAATGTCCATGATCACCCATGACTTGATCAGGATTGATACTGATGTATTTAAATATAAAAATCAGTATTTTCATAACAAAGTCTTCTTTTCTTTCACCACTCTGCTCTGTCCTGCACAAAAAGGACTCCTAAAGGAGGAGTCAGGACTCCTAATGAGAGGAGTCAGGACAGCATAACATATATAGATAACATACGATAAGCCTTAGATTTGAGGGGAGTGAGACCTCAAGTCACCTCATGATATTCTGATCAAAAGAATTTTTTAAATAAATGTAGTCCTTTTCATGAAGAGCCTAGAGAACCCTGAAGCTGGGGTTCATAATTAAATTCAGAAAATATCTCATTGTTTTGCAAAATAAGCCAGTATTCTTCTTAAAGTTTAATATAATGAGTTCACCAATGGAAGGAAATATAAACTAATATCTCACAACTTACTTAACTGGATGACTTAATACTGCCTTAATTTTGTTTGTCCAATTGCCCCTTTGGCTTATTATTAATCTCTCACTATCTTTCATAGTCAGTGTTTAATATAATCCTATTCCAGGCCACTTGTAGCAAGTGGAGTAATTAGGTAAACAATGCCCTGAGCTAGATAATTCAATAGAGTAAACACTCTAGACATTTTTTAATGAAACCAAAAGAAAAAAAAAAGATTGGCTCTTGATTTTGGCTAAGTAATGCTGTTTATGCTATGTTCATTAGCATTTATTAAGTACATCTTCTGATCGTGGTGTCACGCTATGCACTTTTGCCTCATACAGATGAGTAATGACTTAATTTCTGGCCTCAAAGTGCTCGTGGTTTAAAAGGGAAGATTTGAAATAGACTCATTTAACAACAATGCCCATCTGAATGTGATAGTACCTGCAGGCAGATGGGCACTGAATGCAGAGTGAGTTCAGAAGAGACAGGTCTCTCTGCTCTGCAAGGGAGAATAAAGGCTCCTTGCAGACGTGACATTTTCAAACTGAGTGTTGATGAATGGGTGAGCTTTGGATAGATAGATACAGGAAGATTGCATTCCAGGTCTAGTGGGATACATTGATAAAGGTTCAAACATGGCAAATGTTCAGAGTAAGCCAAGTGTGAGCTTCAGCTATTGTACTTATATGGAACTCAGTAGGTTTGGGGCCAGACTGTGCAAGACTGTGAATGCCAAGTTCAGGAGAACACGTTTATTTTGGGTCTGTGTACAACAAATGCTAGTATGTGAGTATTCTGTAATCAGCTCTTTATAAAGGGCAAAACTATATAATAATAGAGAAACTATTTTCTATGGGAAAATTAAAAAAACAGTTTATTTACTAATGAGGCTTGTGACATCTAATTTTTTATGTTTTTTGTAATTTTTTAGTGGAAAGCTGTTCATTAAGCTGCTCATCATTTTCATATTTATAATCTAATGATTTTATTTCCATGTGTTTTTAAACAAGAACATTTGTCATACCTGCATGTAGAGTATGTGCATATCTACTGAGATTCCATTCCTTCCTTTTTACATTTCCATGCCCTGACCGACTTTAGGAATCTAAGCTGTTGTCAACAGCTGGTGACAGCCACCCACATGTAAACAGAATGTGGGATGAAGTTACGCCTGGCACCTTTGCAATAGGTAAGGCTGGGGCATCACCACACAGCCCACTGTTCACTGAGATCGCCGTAGACATGCGGCCTCCCTCCCCAGCATCCAGAGTCACATCTGCTCTGCTCCAACCTCACCCCACCACCTGCCACCAAGCCCAGCTGCAGGCTTCCTTCCAGAACTAAATGAGATGACATATGGGATAGTGCAAGACATCAGTTATATTTTTATTTCCATTTCCTCTGGGCCTTCCCATAATGTGTACATAACTCTCACACAGGGTGTACTAGTTGCATGCACTGGATTGTGAACTTAACAAAAAGCACAACAGTTTATTTTTATTTCCAGTTTTCCAGGGTAAAATTCAGAATAGCCATCGAAGTGGGGCAGATGCTTAGAATGGGCCCCACAGCAGGTGCACAGGCTCCTGGCTGGCTCGGGTAGCAGGTCGACAGCTGTCGGATGATGTGAAGGAGGCTGGGGAACCCACACAGACTGGGGAGATGGAGGCTCATCGGGAAGTAGTGACAATTTGTCAACCAGCTCAGTATCACTCAATGCTTAACAATCGGTGGGCTGTACTAATGCCTGATTCCGTATCTTAAAGTGATGCTGGGCTCCAATAACACCTGCTGCTTGTCATTGATCAACTAATTAAGGAAATGACTATCAGCTTCAGTTTAGGAAGCAGGGTATCTCTATGTTGGTTCTATAACTTTTTTGAATCCTCCCCCAATGATATGTTTATTTCAGAGAGAGAGGAAGAGAGAGAGAAAGAGAGAGAGAGAGAGAGAGAGAGAGAGGGAGAGAGAGACATCAGTGTGAGAGACAGACATCCTTCTGTTGCCTCCCGTAAGCACCCCAACTAGGGATTGAATCTCAAACCTAGGTATGTGCCCTGACTGGGGAATCGAACTCACAACCTTGGCTTTGTAACTTTCGAATGAGTTCATCTGATTCCATAGTTAGTTATAGGTAATATAATTATCCAGGGTTTCCATACAGAGGGCCCTCGCCAAGTCTCATGTATAAAATTTGAGCATTTATGGAAGGATTATTTGTGACCCTATGAAATATTTCTTTTCTCTGTGGATGGTTTGTTTGCTCTTGATTTCTATCTAAATCCCATCACACTATCTTACCTTACTTGTTAATATTTTGAAACCCTTGAGGTACAGAGCTAGGTACCTAATTATATGTATTAAATTATGAAAAAATCTCTATCTCTGAACTGCCTTAATATATGTCACTCACTGACAAGCAAAACAGAGATCTGAATGGTGCATATTTTGGAAAAATGGAAATGAGGGAGAAGGACAGTTCCAGAAGTGCCGTCATTTGAGCATGAGGGAATGAGTAGGGAAAGGAAAATGGGTAAAACCTATCACAGAGGCAGAGATCACACTTACAGGGAGAGAGAAAATACCCATGACTGGTTGAAAGAAAAAATCTGAACCGGTTAAGAAAAAAAAATTGAAGAAGTGGGGAGAAAATCAAGGAGCCTCAGAAGCAAGAAAAAGGAAAATGACAAAGAGCAATAAAAGGGAGGAGAGTGTGGAAGGAAAACAGGAGACCCAGAAAAAATCCAGCTGAAGGTGACAAGCACAGCAACGAAAGCAGAGAGACAGACAGGGCTACACTAAGCCAGTGGGAAAAAAGAATTAGAAAGAAAGAAGAAGAAAAAGAAGAACAGTAGGGAAATTAGAAGAAAAAAATGATATGAAGCCATTTAACTCTAGTAGAAAGAACTGCATCCTTTGCTTGGGATATGTATTAAGCAGTTTCAAATATTACTCACTTGATGTATCGGAGACACATGAGAGCTTTAAAAGAAACCTGAGCATTCAATACTAATTGGGATATTTTGGAGACTTTACATCCATCAGTAATTAACTAACTAAAAAAAATATATATAAAACAAGAGAAAACCACCTTGGGCAGGAGAAAACCACCAGAGGCAGTCTAGTGAATAACTCTAGAATGTTAATTAGAAAGAAGTTATTTTTTAACTACAAGTCATGAAGCGACACATTAACAATATCAACCAGCCGCCATTTGATCACAGCTCAGTACTCACAATATAAATGACCACGAATCACAACGTGGCTGGGCAGGCTGAGCAGGAGGAGGGCAAGAAACAATAGGGAGAGATTTCTTCTACTTTAGCCAGTGGAACAGTTGGAAAGAAAAAGGGAGTGTAAAATGTACTTCTTGCTAATTATAACAAGCTAAGACTAAACTTCAAAATTCATTAGAGATGAATTCATTCTTCTCATGTTAGAAATTATATAAAGATTTATTCTGGGGCCTTATTAGCTATGGGTTATATTATTATTTGTTTTATTTTTTTTAAGTTATTTTGATGGTAGGAGAGGGTTTGGGGAGTTATAGTAGGTGGATATATTTCTTCCAAGTTTGCAGGCAAGAGTGGCAGTCAAGATCCTAATAATCTATATTACATTTTGCACTTTCAGGCCCTGGCCGGGCAGTTCAGTTGGCTAGAATGGCGTCCTAATACACCAAGGTTGAGGGTTCAACTTCCAGTCAGGGAACATACAAGAAGCAACCAATGACTGCTTAAATAAGTGGAATAACAAGTTGATGTCACTCTCTCTCTCTTTCTCTCTCCCAAATCAACAAAAAGCTTGCATTTGCAACAGGGTGAAGATCTAAAAAAATGAGCACTGTTCAAAGAACAGGTACACAAACAAAATTAATTTCTTTTACATTTGTCTTACCTGCTACATTTTCTCTATTTTTCCTTCTTTCACACTTCATGCTATAGTTGCCATGCCCTGCCACCTAAAGTAGTACTTTGTAGATTATATCAATAAATGAATGGTTTTATTATTTACTAAATATTCCAGAGATTGGAAGCAATAATTGATCAGACATAGGGGCAAACAACGTAAGGTGCACAGAAAACAAACATAGGGGTAAAGAAAAAAAGATAGGGAGGAAAGGCATGAAGAAACAGGGAAGACAGAAAGAGGAAGCCGAGAGAGAAGAGAACTGTATACAAATATTTTAAATAACTTAAATTTTGGTCAAAACTTGGTAAGCATACCTAAAATAACTTGAAAAATACTACAGTCAATATTCAGGCCCTAATAGGGCGTGGTATATCATTTTGAGTATCCATATTGGTAAAAGAACACAGAAACATTAGGAGGATACAATACAAATAATTAAAGAGAAATAAAATAAAATCTTAATTGGAGATGAAAGGAAACAATATGAAGTTGAAGAAATCAACACTAGTGTTCAAGTAAAACTTGATCTTCTCCAAGGTCTAAAGAGACTGTCAGTCTGCCCTTGCCCTGTCTTTATATTTTTGCTGAAACAAAGCCCATTGACGGCCTTTCTAATAAATTCTTAAAGCATATTTCACCTTAGATTCCAACTTGAGGTAGATATCCTAAATATTCTTAAAAACCGATTGCCTAAACGAAACAATTCAGGATGAACAGGAAAAAACAATAAGTGAAGCCCCTTATTCATAACTTTCTGGCATTCATTCAACACATGCTTGTGTTGCCATAATGCACTGGGCGTTAGAGACAGACCGGAGCAGTGGGGAAGGCGGCCTGGACCCGTCCCCGGGGGAGTTTATACTACTGGGGGGTTGAAGAAAGAGATGCGGCACAGTTCTGGGTCATCCGTTGACACCAGTCGCAGCTCTGTGAAAGAATGATGATGAGCTCCTGGATGCGTAAACCCCTGCGTGGGAGGGGAGCTGGGCCTCTCGCACGTTTGATGAGCCGGGGAGAGGCAGCAGTTGGAGGACATGGACTGACATAGCGCGTCCTGAAGCGCAGGCGCCCTTGCTTTGAAGATTCTGACAGTCACTTCAAAGAGCACAGCTTTCATTCGGGGTGGCTGAGTGGCAAGAGGAAGATTATCTAATTAAAGGACAGGCTAATGAGACTAATGAGAGGAGCAACAAGCCTTTTAGATTATAGATCAAATATTTTCTATTTCACAGAATAAGAGTCTGTTCACCTAGTTATTAATAGAAAAAAATATACTGCGGCAAAAATGGAGCCTCTTTACACAATTAACATTCTTGATGATGGCTGTTTCCCTCAAGGACTTCTTTTTGTGTGTGTTTTCTACCAGATCTAGGTACAGTATTTCACCGAAGTCCCTGAGGTGAATCCAAGCGTATCTGAGGCAGGATGATAAAAAGCTAGGAAAATTTCTTGGCAAGGGAAAGGAGGAAACTGAGACAGACGGCTGAACAAACTGGCCTCACCCAGCGCCCGGACACACCCACCTCCCTCTCCCTTGCACACCCTCTCCCGTAAGCATTAAGCCCTTGGGCCAATGAGGTTCTGATCAGCATCAAAATACCTTAGGAACAAAGCCTCCGACGGAGTCTGTACACTGTATAGGCAGACCTTTCCTCAAACTGGAGATAACATCTAGGCCTCGGATGTGTTTCAGCTCCAAATCCAGATGAAGCGAGCTCATGGCCCGCATCAGGACCAGATGCAAAGACCAACGCCCCGCCCCCCACTCTAGCCCCAACCAATCAGCAGAGACCGTGACCCTAGAAGGACACACCTGGAAGGCTGATGGATCTTCTGCTGAGATCCTCCCTTGATGCCTCCTTTAAAAGTCCCCTCTTTAGAAAACAAATGAAAACCGTTAAGACAAAGGACCCAGCATGCGCTCTCTCTCTCTTTCTCTCTCTCTCTCTCTTTCTCTCTCTCTCTCTCTTTCTCTCTTTCTTTCTTTCTCTCTTTCTTTCTTTCTCTCTTTCTCTCTTTCTTTCTTTCTTTCTTTTCTTTCTTTCTTTCTTTCTTTCTTTCTTTCTTTCTTTCTTTCTTTCT